>PVKN010005381.1:0-30934 GCA_004027915.1 Capromys pilorides | reverse complement strand
TAGTAATTTGTACTTTTCTAGGAATCTGTCCATTTCTTCTGAGTCTTCAATTCTGTGAGAGTAAAGATTCTCAAAGTAGCTATAAATGATCCTCTGAATTTCTGCAGGGTCTGTAGTAATTTCACCCTTTTCATTCCTTATTGCTTGAATTTGAGTCCTTTCTTTCCTCTTTTTGATGAGGTTAGCTAGGGGCTTGTCAGGTTTACTTCATTTGTGAATACGGTCTCGAGTTGAATCCATTTACCTAAAAATGTCTTAAGTTGATCTTCCTCCCCCTCCTCCTCCTTCTCCCCTCTCTCTCCCTCTTCTTTCTTCTTCCTTCGCTTCTTTCTTTTTCTTTTTCTTCATACTGTGGATTCAGTGTAAGACCTTGTGCTTGCCAGATAGGTGCTTATGCTGTTGAACTATCTCTCCAGCTGATTCTAGTGAGGCATGAGTTTTCTTTCTTTCTTTTTCTTTTTTTGTCAGGTTATTGGGAATTGAACTCAGGGCCTTGCACATTCCAGGCAAGTGCTGTGCCCCTGAGCTGTAATCCGGGCACAAGTTTATCCCTTATGGATACGTAGTATTCCCTTGTATAAAAAGACCACGTCATCTTTATTCATTCCTTGGTTGATGAATAAATGTATTGTTTCCAAGATTTAGCTATTACAAATTGTGCTTCTGTAAACATGGGTGCATATATGTTGCTGTGGTGTGATGTTTTCTGTTTTTCTGGGAAGATACCCAGAAGGGGAACAACTGGATTGAATGTGACCTCTAAATAATCATATATTTTTTTTAGAAATCTTCACACACTGTTTTCCACAGTGGTTGATCCAGCCTACACTCCCACCAATGTAGAGAAGGGCTCCTTTTTCCCCACAGCCTCTCCAGCATTTGTTATTGGTTGACTTTTTGATGAGAACCATTATTTCTGGGGTGAGATGGAATCTCAGTGTTGCTTTATTTTTTAAAATGTTTTTACAATTTAATAAATAGTTTAATACATAATTTTCAATTTAATAAATAGTTTTCTTAGTGAATGTAGTCATGAGAGTTGTTCAGCAGTATTCAATTTATGGTCTTGTTGATTGGTCTGAGGTCTCCAATAAATGTAAGAAGTTATTGAATGAGACATCTGTCAACCTAGGAAGACTGCACGGATGCATTCGTCATTTCCAGGATTGCTGGCTACCTGGGCATACTGACCCCAAATAACCTTGCCTGCTTGTGTCACAAGGCCCAGCTCGCTCACGTTCACCTCAGTCACTGTTCCTTTGGTAACAACACCCAAAGCTGTATATGGTGGCGATGAAGGAATCGTTCTCACACCAAGTACTGGCAGGCAAAAGGTGGCTTTCAGCTCAGGACATGGTACGTGGGCCTTCTTAAAGCGTAAGCCCACTGGCCTAATGAATCTGTCACATTTAGGTGGTTTGCTTGTCAAGCCATCTCCAACAAGGCAGCCTCCGGTCACCATCCTCTTCCCTGCCTTCTTTTTCCTCTTTCCAGTTCGAATAGCTTTGAGTACTGCTGTTTCTCCTCGGGCACGGACTGTGGGTAGAGCAGCTTCCCATTTCCCCGCCTTTTCTTTTCATTTTTGTGTAATCGCTCTGGAAAGCACTCTGGCACGAGGCTGTCGCTCTCCGCCCAGCAGGCGGGCGGGCCCTGCTCCCCGTGGAGTCTTTCCATCGCTCTTCTGCTGGTGTTTCTCTTTCCCTGCGTCTCTGCCGTCTTCTTCATTTGTATTTTCTCCACGTGGTGCTGTCTGTGGTGGAGCTGAGCCTTCGGGCCAGTCTTTCCCTTTAGCCTTCTTTGAACCTTCAGGAGCCTCTCGACTTCCCTTCTGTCTCTTTTACTCATGGTAATCCGAGCGGTACCCATAGCGTTTATGGTGTAACTCAGTATATTTATTCTATGGCACGATGGCAGCTGTAGACTCCATGGGCGGCCTCAGGTGTGCAAAGAACCGTCCTAACTACGGGGTGCCCCAGATGCACGAGCTGCTTCCGTGTAGCTGGAAATAGGAAACTTGTTTTTTAACTTTAAAAAATTAATTAATTAATTAATTTGTTACAGGGTCTCATTACACAGTTCAAACTCATACTGATCCTTCTGTCTCCGTCTCCACAGTGCTGGGATTCCTGGTATGGGCCACCACACCCAGTTTGGTGGCCTGCGTAGCGTGGAACTGGTGCAGCATCTGGTACTGGGGTTTGAACTCAGGTCCTTGAGCTTCTCAGGCAGGCGCTTAGACCACTGACCTATCACCCAGTCCTCAGTGTTGTTTTAATCTGCAGCTCTTGGATACCAGTGATGGTAAACAATTTTTCATGTATTTATTTGCCTTTTGTATTTCTTCACCTGAAAAATGTGTGTTCATTTCAGATGCTCATTTTTGAATTGGGTCTTTGAATTTGTGGGGCCTGATTTTTTTTTATTTTTTCATTAAACTTTATGTATTTAGTTATGTTATGACCAGCCTGCCCTGGGAGTGGGGCTGGCACAGCATGTGGTGCTGGGGATCGAATTGCAGTCCTTGTGGTGGCCTAAGCAGGTGCTTTAGACCACTGAGCTACCTTGCTGGCCCAAGGGCCTGATTTTTTTAAAAAAACTTTCTTTTTTAAAAATTTATATTTGTATGTATTTATTTATTTGTCTCTTTGAGACAGGGTCTTGCTATGCAGCTCAGGCTGGCCTCGAGCTCACTTTTGTAGCCCAGGCTGGTCTCGAACTCACACGATCCTCCTGCCTCAGCCTCCCAAGTACTGGGAGTACAGGCATGCGCCACCACGCCTGACATTATTTTTTACTTTTTTAAAAACACAAGAGCACAAGTGCACTGCATTTTCCATTTGTTTAAATTCTTGAGGTGCACAGCATCACGTAGATTCAGTGTCCGACGGCCTGGGCAGACAGCGTGCATCAGAGCTTGGCACGAGCCGTGTCACTGTTTCCGCGGGCCCGAGTGACTTTTCCCCAGATCGCTCTGGGCTTGTTTGGTTTGTCACCTGGAGCCGCTGTGTTGTCTTTCTCTTTGTACCCAGAAGCACATCTCTTGCCCAAGTAGAATTTAGTTTCAACCTGGGCATAAACACCTTCAGTTTTAGGAGGAGCTGTGTGTCCCCTCTGGTTCCGGAGGCCCCGAGTACAGCCGGCAAAAACGGCCTTACCCCACGGGTTCCAGACATACTTGCCTTTTAGAAGTCCTGTTCCCAGCAGGGCACCCCAGACTCCAGGATGGCGCTCTCTCTCTCTCTCTCTCTCTCTCCCTCTTCCTCTCCCCCTCCCTCCCTCCCTTCCTTCCTTTCTGTCTTTCCTTCTTTCTCTTTTTTCATTTATTTGATACAGGGTCTCACTACGCAGCTCAGACTCCTAGTGATCTTCCTGTTTTCAGCCACCAGTGCCACCACATGCAGTCTTAGTGGCTGCCTCAGAGCACTTGGGGGTGGGGCAGGTGAGGCATGGGGTTCCGGGGATGGCACCCTGGCTCCTGTGCTCGCCTAAGCAGGCGTCTAGCACACTGAGCTATCTTGCCAGCTCTCTCTATATGTTAAGTTTTTATTATTATTTTTGTATATATGTTTTAAATGTAAAAATTTTACCTTAGGGACCATTGGCTAAAATTATTTTTCCTACTCTGTGGGTTGTGTTTTCACTCTCTTGGCAATTGCTTTTGTTGTGCAAAGGCTTTTTTTTTTTTTTTTTTTGTATTTTAGGGAAGGGTCTACAGGGTGTTCAGGGTCTCACTACTAGATCAGACTTGTAGTGATCCACCTGTTTACAGCCTCCCAAGAGCTGGGATTAAAGGCATGTGCCACCATGCCTGGTCTCAGTGGCTGGCTCAGGACGCCCAGGGGGGCAGGGCCGGCAAAGCGTGTGGTGCCAGGGATCCAGCCCTGGTCCCTGCACTTGCATAGGCAGGTGCTTCGTACCCCGAGCTATCTCACGGGCCCTATTTTAGTGTGTCTTTAAAATATTTGTGTACAATGATTCAAATTTAAATATGTATTTGCATTTTTTGTTGATACTATCCCAAATTCTTAAAAATCAGTGGGTCATTTAAGCATAAAACAGTTCTAGAAACAGAAATGCAAATGTAATAATTTAAAATAACCTTACATAAATTCAGAGTGGTCCTTAATGTAGAAAGAGATGTGGACACACAGTGCTCATGCCTTTGCCCAAGCCACCAAAGAGCAGCATCAGCGTAACTCACTGCCTCAGACTTCAGTTGCCTGTTTGTGTTTGCCAGTGCGTGTCTGCTGTGCATGACGGTTGGCACGCATCGTGGGCAGATGGCGCATTATCATAGCTTAATTTTTAATGTTTTAAGGAGTACATAATGGTATTAAAACCGAAAAATTACAAATGATCCAGAATTTCACTAAACAAAATAGTAGAAGTTTCACAGTATTTGTTCTATGGCATAGTGTTGTTCCCAAATTAACTGTTCCTATTATCTGATATGTGCATGAAACATGGGAAAAAGAAAAAAAGAAAGAAAAGAGCATGTAAGAAATTAAGAAGAGAAAAGGAAAAAGAATTGAAAAGAGAAGACAAAGCAAGTCACGCCTTGACTGCTCCTTTCTGTAGACCGGCAAGGGCTGGGGCGACAGCTCAGCGGCCTTCAGTGTCTGCCTGGCAAGCGCAAGTCCCCCACTTCCTATTATGCCGCGCTGTGCTGGCCCCAAAACCAGGCATGGTGGTGTACACCTGTAATCCCAGCACCGGGGAGGCGGAGACAGGAGGATCCCCATGCGCCCCAACCGTGTAGTGAGACCCTGTATCCACAGAATAAAAAGAGAAACCAAAGCAAAACAAAAACCTCCACAGACCAGCAAAAATCCACAGTACAGTTGTCTAAAGTGTCCAGCTTATGCACATGGATAAATCTCTTACCCCCACTGTCTTTCTTGTCCTTCTCTTCAACTCAGTAATTTCTTCCTTTCAAGCAGGTTAGTTGCCTTTTCCAGTACTTATTGCATCCTTCATATTTTATTTTCTCTCAGATCTTACACTAAGGAGACAATACATTTGCATATGCAGCTATGATTTGTTTCACTTAAGAGTGTGGTCTCTAGTTGCACCCATTAGCCTCAAATTTATCTTTTTTTACTTGAATAATACTCCATTGTAAAAACTGTGTAAAAATACTGCATCTTTTTTTTTTTTTTTTAAATCTATTCCCCAGTTGATGGGCATGTGAGTTGCTTTCAAGGTTGAGCCAGGACAAATTGTGTTTTGTAAAATGGGTGCACATATATCTCTGTGGTATAATGTTTTCAGTTCTTTTGGAAAAACACCCAGAAGGTGAACAGCTGGCTTGAATGGGACCTCCAACTCTAGCTTTCTGAAGAGTCTCCACACTGATTTCCATGGTGGCTGTGGCAGTCTGGACTCCTACCAACAGTGGAGAAGGGTTCCTTTTTCTACATAGCCCCTCCAGCATTTGTTATTGGCTGACTTTTTAAAATACCTTTTATTTGTTTCTTTGGTACAGCGTCTCACTATGAAGCTCAGACTGGTAGTGATCTTCCTGTCTCAGCCTCCCCGGTGCTGGGATTACAGGCATGCACCACAATGCCTGGTTTTGCTGGCCAGCATGGTGTACCCAGGGATTTTGGGGCACAGCATGCAGTACCAGGGATGGAACTTGGGTCCTTGTGCCTGCCAGGCAGGTGCTTAGGCTGCCAATCTATATCCTCAGCCCTGGCTGATTTCTTGATGATAGCTATTCTTTCTGAGATGATATGGAATTTCAGTGTTATTTTAATTTGCATTTCTTAAATGACCAATAATTTTGAACATGTTTTCATATATTTACTTGCCATTTGTATTTCTTTCTCTGAGAACTGTATATTCATCTCAGATGTGTATTTTTGGATTGAGTCTTTGAATTTGGATGGCCTGATTTTTAAAAATTCTTTATAAGTTCTAGATAGAAGGCCTTGGTCAGAGGGACAGTCAGCTACAATATATTCTTAGTTCATGGGTTTTCTTTTTACTGTGTTGGAGATTTCTTTTACACCTTGATGTTGGTCAAAAAGCTGAGAAGCGATGGAGATTTCTTTAAAAGTGCAAGAAACTTTTCAAAAAGATGGAACGCCAGGTATTGATTCTTTGAAGTGTTTCCCATGCAGTTTGGTTTTTGATCATGAACTCTATCTATCCCTATGTTGTTAGGATTTCTACCCACGCTTTCCTCCAGGAGATTTAGTGTTTCTATTTTAATGTTTAAATCTTTGATTTATTTTTTTAAAAAAAAATCTCTCTTTTTTCTTTTTCCGTTTTTGTGGTACTGGGAATTGAACTCAGGACCTTGCACTTGCCAGCCAGGCATTCATACCACTAAGCTATGTTCCCAGCCCCCTTTGATCCATTTTGACTGCAGTTTGGTGATAGACATGGATCTAATTTTAGCCTTCGGGCTGTGGAAAGCCAGGTTTTCCAGCGCCACTTATTTTTTATATTTCACTTTTTTATTTTTAAGTATACAAAAGAGTGGTAAAAAAGAAAACATTAGAAACAATACAAGATTTCACTAAACAAAGTAATAGGAATTCAACAATTGGCTGCTATTTTACATGGCACGATCTTTAAGTTAGTTGCTCAGCTTACTAGATATAGACGTGTAAGATTTATTTAAAGAAAAAACAAAACAAAGCAAGACAACTACCAAGCCGCTCATTAAGGGGCAAACTGCGGCTCAGGAAGGATCTGATGGTGATGAGCTCAGGCCAAAGGCGTGCACGGCTCTTTCAGCGGTGGAGAAGGAGGGAGGGAAGGAGAGAGAAAAGTTAGAACCGAGGACTCGTTTCGCCAATGGTGCGGCATGTAAAAAGCTTCTGGCCTGAGTTATAAAATGAGTATCTATGATAAGTGGGAGGCCAGGGTCAAGACGTGGGGCAGCATGCCAGCTTGCCTAAAATTTGATTATATCTCTGCCCTTTCCTGTAAGCAATAAAAAGCAGCACACAGGCCAGGAGCCTCGGCTAAACCCAGAAAAGAAAATAACCACGCCTCAGAGAAGAGGAACCACCGTTTCCCTAGAAATGTTTTTCAGTAGGGTATCTGGGTCATCAGAAAAAGAGGACAGGCGGTGTCAAGTGGAAACAAGCGCAAACATTCAGAGCGAAACGTGGGTGCTCGGAGACCCCAAGGAGAGCAACAACCACGGTCCCAGCCCTGAAAGATAGCGCCCTACTCTCCCCTTCCGGAGTGCAGTGGGGCGTTCCAGCTGGACCCTGGGTCGGAATCAGGTGGTAAAGAGGCATTCACAGCATACTTTCCTGGACTTCTGTCAGAAATATACTGGAAAGGTAGGGCTGTGCCAAAAATCAGCCAGAAATAATTTTTTGGAAGATTTTTAGAAACCACAGGATCAGATGAATTCACCCCAAAATACCTTTGCCCCCAAATTGTGGTCTGTTTCCAAGCTTTGGCTGTTACAGACTGTGCCACTGTAACTCTGAGTGCGCATGTGTCGCTGTGGTCTGATGCTTTTGGTTGTTTCACGAAGATCCCAAGAAGGGGAATGACTGGCCCGACTGAGACCTCTAATTCTAGATAATTTTAGGAACCTCCAGACTGATTTCCACAGCAGTGGCAACATTATTTCTGGGATGAGATGAAATATCAGCATTATTTTAAGTTTCATTTTGTGAATGACCAGTGATATTCAACAGTTTTTCATACATTTATTTGCTGTTTGTATTTCTTCATGGGTATTCACCTCAGATGGATGGCCAAATGCCTCAGCAGACTAAAGTGCCTGCTTAGGGAAAGTCCAGCGGCTGGGGTTCAATCCCTGCCATGTCTTGCGGGCCCCACCCCCAGGGCGGGCTGAGATGAATGAGACTGGGCATGGCGATGCGTGCCTGTAATCCCAGCATCTGGGAGGCTGGAAACGGAAGGATCACTACAAGCTTGATCTACATAGCGAGACCTTATAGACAGTGTACTAAATACATAAAAAAAGAAAAGACAGAAAAAAAAAAAAGTAAAAAAAATCTGGCTCCCACCTCACATGCCTATTTTTTGACTGGGTCTTTGAATTTAGAAGGTCTGATTTTTTTTTTGTCTTTTTGAGACAGGGCCTCACTATGCAGTTCAGGCTGACCTTGAGCTCACTTCTGCAGCCCAGGCTGGTTTTGAACTCACACGGATCCTCCTGCCTCAGCCTCCCAAGTGCTGGGATTACAGGCATGCACCACCATGCCCAGCTAGTTTTTTGTTTTTGTATTTTAGGGAAGGGTCCACAGGGTGTTCAAGGTCTCACTACTAGATTGGAATCATAATGACTCACCTGTTTACAGCCTCCCAAGAGCTGGGATTACAGGTGTGCGACACCAGGCCCAGTCTCAACTGCCATCTCAGCAAGCCCCAGGGGTGGGGACAGCATGGCAGGCCTGGGGATCGAACCCTCATCCCTGCATTGAGTTCTTTATACATTCTCAATAGTAATCGTTTGTCTGAGGAAAAGCTGGCAGACATTTTTTCCCCATATCCTGGGCTTTCTTTTCACTCTGTGGGTGGTTTCTCTTGGTGTGCAAAAGCTTTTTAAATAAGGTCCCAGTTGCTGCTTCTTTGTGATAGTTCCTGTGCAATTGGGGTTTTGTCCACAGCGTGTTTGCTGTTTGCCTACACCGATGTCTTCAAGAACTCTAACTATGTGATCTTCCAGCATGGTTAGGGTTTTTGTTTTAATATTTATAGCTTTGATCTATGTTGAATTTAGTTTAGTGCATGGTGAACAACATGGGTCTAATTTTAATCTTTGGCATGTGGAGAGCCAGTTTTTCCAGCATTATTTATTAAAGAGGCCACTTCTTTCAGCAAGTGTCCGGCCCTTTTGTCAAATGTGAGGTGGCTCAGTGTCTGGTGTTGTTTCTGCACCTTCTAATCTGTGCCATTGATCCCCACGTCTTTTTTTGTGCCAGAACAATTTTGTTTCTACCATAGTAGCTTGTAGTGGAATCTCAAGTCAGGGACAGTGGTGCTCCCTGCCTTGGCTTAGTTTCCCATGATTGCCTTTGCTATTTTAGGGCTCTTCTTTTCAGGTGAGTTTTAGGATTGATTTCCCTAATTCTGTGAGATATGCTGTTGGAACTTTGGCTGGGATTGCATTCACAAGTTTTGAGAGTAGGGCCATTTTTGCGCTGTTGGTTCTTTCTGCTCAAGGGCTTTCCGCTTTCTGATGCCCTCTCCAACTCCTTAGCCCTGAACGTCAAGGTCTTCTTCCTGGATGCTCTTCCACACTGGGTTGGCTCGACAGGTGCCAGCTCTGCTCTTGGGATGCGATGACACACACTGCCTTTCCACATTCTGTGTGTCTGGGGCAGGGGGGGGACACTGGCCAGGCACCCTTATTGTATTTTATGAGTGCCTCATTGTGTTGGCTCTGATGGTCCCTTTGTTCCTGGAACACTGCTTGCTAGAACTACGCCCACAAGAAACAAAGGTGTCACCAAGGCCAAGGGGGAAATAGAGTTACACTTGGAACTTAGTGTAGGTCTGAACACTTCTTGGTATTGACTGGAGGTTGGGGAAGGGGAAGGAAAGCAGGTGACATGAAGGCAGGAGGCTGGCAAGCGCAGCGTGTCCGCCTTGGCGTGCCTAGTCTGTGTCCATCCTCTTCCTGGACACAGGGCTTGGTGCCAGCGTTCCTGAAGATTTCTCTCTGAATAAAAGGAGCTGCAGCTGAGTGGTGTCCCCAGCTCAGGGGCGGCCGGAATGATGTCCCTTTTCCCTCTGTTTCTGGTTAGCATCCTATTTCCTGCCTTGCAGGCCAAGCAACTCACGAAATGTACACTATCTCATGAGCTGCGTGACCTTGCTGGCTACCGAAATGTCACTTTGCCTGAATGTGAGTTCGCTCTTCCCTTGCTGCATCCTGCCCCCCATCTGTCTTTCCCCCACCCCCATTCCTCCTCTCCTCCACTTTCACTTAATTATCTAACAATTATCTGGTATTCTCAGCTATTGTCCACTCTTTTATTCAGTTTGTCCTCCAATCTTTCCTTTCTGCCAATGTCTGATCCATTTTGAAACTGCCTTCAACTCCCTAAGACGCTCTGCGCTTTGCCCCTCCTTTGACATTGGCTAGAAACCTTGCTTGTTCTCCCCCTGGCTGGGAACTACAGCTCCTCTTTTGTGCTGATCTAGATGTCTCTGTGACCCTTCTTTCTCCTCAGGGATCTGTATCATATTTCATACCAGTGGTTATGACACACAAGCCAAAGTAAAAAATGATGACTACACAGAGTACGGACTCTTCCAGATAAGTGATAAAGACTTCTGTGCGCGCAGCCGGAACATTCAATCAAGGAACCTTTGTGGTATTTCATGTGACAGTAAGTAGATTCTTTCACCATTTTTTTCAGTGTTTTTTTGAGCTTTCCCCTGGGATAATCTCTTTTTGGGGGTCGAGGGTAGCTCTAGCTTCGTGGTTACAACTGGCTAGAACCCATAAACCTTGTGTGGTGGAGAGTAACATAGCTAAGTAAAAAGATATTTAATTTTTTAACCATCACCAAAGGCTCAGACCAAATACCATGAAGTTCAGAGGTGGACGCTCTGGAACTCCCAGGGAGTGTTGAAGTCAGACGCTCTCATTTTCTGGGTCTCAGTGGACAGAGCCGATTGCTCCCTGGATGTCCCAGGGAACTGAAAGAAGTCCTTACTCATGGGTAGGCATTGCTATAACTACCTTCTCATGGAGAAGGCTGCTATGCATAATCCTTCCTTCTAGAGAAGAGTGAGACCCAGGAAATAGGGGCTCACTGTCTCTCTGGTAACATTTCTTTGCTCCCATTCCTTTCCTCACAACTCCTGTCAGAGCTCCTGGATGACGACCTTACTGATGACATAATGTGTGCCAAGAAGATCCTGGACATCGAGGGAATTGACCACTGGTGAATCCTCCTTTTATTTTCTGTTTTTCCCACTCTTCCTTCTCCCACCGCCTTGACCCATCATCACGGTCTTCTCTATCTCTTGGCCATCTAATCTGGAATATAGCGTCCAGGACAAAAGTCATCTAGCAGACTCGGGCTTCCATTTTTAAGCCTCTTTTTCTCTGATCTTGTGTGGACAATTTTTCTAATAGAAGATCCCTAGTGGAGGGCGGATACCCAGGCTTCTTTTTTCTTGGCCGTGGGTTTCTAACACCACTTCCATAAACTTATATCCTAAAGCAAGCCCTTGGTATCACTGCTTATCCTGAGCTACAGCGACCCTACACCTTTCTTGGATTTAAAAATGGATCCTGCCCTTCTAGATGGCCCGGTATCCTTTGCCATCTGTCTAGGAACATCTTTCTGTGATTTTCATCCACTTTAGTCCTGCTGAGGATGAAGCTAGCTTCATCTAAGACTCCAGCTAAGACCCAGCCGGGCAGCTCACCGTCCCCTTTCTCCTTTATTAGGTTGGCCCACAAACCACTCTGCTCTGACAAGCTAGAACAGTGGCACTGCGAGGCACCATGAGCCATGGCTATCTCTGTTGTCCCGCCTTCCCCGTACACCAAGAAGTCCTCTTCCCTCGTGCTACCTCAGTTCGCCTCATTCTACCCCTGAAGATGATTTCTCTCAGACCCCTGGACTCCATAGTGACACCGTTTGACTCTTGTGGACTGTTCTCTAGGGTGTGCATCTGGGGCACTGGACATTGGACCCTCACTCAGTGCCCCTGATGGCACTTTATACCAACAAATCCCACCTCTGTCCTCAATAAAGGACCTGATTTGGAGTGCTTGGCTATATATTTTTTTTATAAGGGAGAAAATAAGTTAAGTGCGTGGACACAAAAGCCATAGCTCATAGCTGTGTTCCATCTCCACTAAAGACGTAGGCTGAATTTAGCACTGGAAGATTTTCTTTAGCAATTCAATATACTTTTATTGGTCATCCAATAAGTTTAAGAAACTATAGAGGCATTCAAGGTTATCCAAAGGGACTCATCTTTCAAGAATTAACAGAAGAGTCAAGTCAAGCAATAAATAGCCATAATACATGGAGTAGTAGTATAAGAATTTGGAGGACCGGCGAGATGGCTCCGCGGTCTAAAGCGCCTGCTTAGGCAAGCTTAGGCAACTGCAGGGACCATAGTTTAATACCCAGCAACACATACTGCGCCAGCCCCAGCCCCAGAGCAGGCTGAGCCGGCCATAATATAAAGAAAAAAAAAAAAAAAGAAAAGAATTTGGAGAAGAATTAGGAATGTGGCCTGGCATTTATAAAAGATAATTTATATTTGAAGGGAAATGCAAAAAAAAAAATGTTAATGGAAGAATGGAATGTAAGCTGGCTTTGAGGTGTAGGCGGGCTTTTGATAGGAGGAGACGTGCAGTAGGAACAGGCTGGAATGGGTGGGACCCGAGGATCTGATTGGCTAGGTTGAGAGGACTGAGGGATTCCCTCATCTGTAAGAAGACTGCAAAAGCAGCTCCTTCTGTGGACATCAAAGTTCTATGAAGGGGACCTGAGGGTTAGCTCGGTGATCTGGTGCCTGGACCTTTGGTGCGGACACTCTGCTCCCCGACTCCTTGTGCTTTGCCTGTTTTTATGGGGATGTTTAGAACTTTATTCTCGTGGTCCTGGGAGGTGTGGAAGAAGAATTAGGAGGTTTGTGTCCTAAACCTTGTTCATGCCACTCATTAACAGTGGGCATGCGGCAGATCATCTCTGTCCTCCGGGACGCAACTACTGACCTTAAAATGGGGTCTTTGTCTGGAACATTTTGAGATTTCTTCTGGCTTTGACAATTAAACATTCCAAAACTACAGTTTAATTTTCCACATTTATGAATTATCATGAGATAAAATTCACATTTTTCTTTCTACCTTCATTGCCTTCCTAAGATGTCTGATATTGCTGCTTGCATGCTCCCCACCCCAGTCCCATCTGGGGCTTTCGCCAGTCAGGTCTTCAGAACAAGCCACTGACTCCCATGTTTAGAGAACTTGTGGATGTAGACAAGGGGTGTGTGTGTGTGTGTGTGTGTGTGTGTGTGTGATTCCTCCATACCTAATGAAAAAAAATTCCCAGGAAATAACTTAGTACTAGCTATATACATTTAGTGTGAATTTAAACACAATATGCAGTATCTTTAGAGCATTCCATGTTTTCCCTTCCTAATTATGGGACAACTGGCTTCCCCGAGTCTTCAGGGTCCATACATGCTTTGTGTATTGTGTATGTGAGGGGACAAGTGGGGTGGACATCAAGTCCACTGACCCTGAACGTCAGCTTCTTACCTGTTAACCTGCCACAGCCAGGTGTTCTCAAAATATGAGGCACTGACTCCACTGAAGGGCTAGAGCAGGAATACCAAGGAAACTGGGCTCGTTGGTCCCCCAGCCTGGCCTATGCTGGTCAACTTCGTGTTACTACAGTGAGACATCTGTGGCATCTCATTGAAAGAGAAAAAGGTTGTTTATCACACTCCCTTAGAGATTCAGAGTCCAAGATCAGAGACTTCCATTGCATGGGGTAGGGATTGAAGGAAGGAGAGAAAGGAAGGGGAGAGGGACAGACAGGGACAGGTATAGGAGGAGAGGGAGAGAAGGAGTGGGAGCAAGACCTGTAGCCCTACAGTCTCCTTTGAAAGCCCAGCCTCAGTGATCTAAGGGGCATCTAGTAGGTCCCACCTTAAAGGTCCACAGTATCTCCCAGTACTGGTGAAGTAGTGGGATTATTCCCATGGGAGACTGCATTTTAGGGATGACAGAGTCTTTATTGCTGGCAGCTGAGCGTGGGACCCATACAGATGGAAACAGAATCACTCTTGGCCCAGTTCTTTGTTCCACGTTTGCTTATTTGCTTTCCCTGGTTGCCAGGGCAACTGTTATGGAATGCTGTGGTTACTGGTGTAGGGTTTGGTGGGCTGTCACTGGAACAGGGTATGGCCTGGGCATAGGACTTTATGGCAACATATGGTTTGACTCTACTTCCTTTAATTAGTTTTGCCTTTTCCCTTAGCTCTTTCACATCTGTGAAGTTGTTTTTTTGTTTTTTGTTTTTTTTTCCGGCACTGAGGATTAAACTCCGGACCCTGAGCTTGCCAGGCAAGCACTTATTCTACTGAGCTATCTCCCCAGCCCCTATTTGTGAAGTTTTAACAAGGCTGGGAAGGAGTGAAGGACTGGGCAATTCAGGCAGCGTCATATAGGGGAGATCCAGCCCAGGTGTTCCCCTGTCACTAAAACACTGCAGGCAGGTCACACTGAGTTGCTTCTGCCTCAATCTGCTCCATTTCTAAGATGAACTGGATACTAAACGAGAGCTCCTTTGGCCTAGGATGAGATCTACCACTCTAGGGCCACCTGCTACACTGGAGGCCTGGAGGCCAAGCCCTCATGGTGGACCCTGGGCACAGGCACTGTCCAAACCGCAGCACCGGCCTTCATCTTAGAGACCAGGAAAACACATCCGGAAGGACACGGGTGCCCATCACAAGGCCATGCCCTTTGAGAACCAGAGAGAACCAGCAATGAGAGATTTACTGATGGAGAAGACCCACGCCTGACCGGAGCATCTCGACTCCAGGAAGCTGGCGTGCAAGAGAGCGGTCTCTAAAACTTAAAAAAGCCCATTTGGTTGTTTTACAGTAGACTCGGTACAATACAAACATTTGTGGAGCCCTACTGGTCTCTAGGACTATGAAGCAGTTTTACGCACTTCCCTCAGTCCAGTTCTCGTGTGTTCAGTGCAGAAGGATGTGTGAAGTAAAAAAAAAGTGAAACAACTTGCTGTGTTCTTCACACAAGCAACATTTAAGGGTGATGGGCATCTACACGGGCAATTTCCAGGCAAACTTTTGTTCCTAGTCTGTACTGATCTTTTCTCCTGGGTCGTAAATTCCTTATGCTTCAAAGCTGAGTATGCTGTGCACTGAATTATGAATTGCCTTCATAAGTAAGTCGCCTCCTCTTTATCCAGCCGAGAGTAGCTAGGCCATCTTTATCACTGTTGATGGCAGTAGTTCCTCTTTTTTCCTTCTCTTCTGCCTGCTTCCAAGTAAAAATTATGCACATAAAATTGAAGTACACTTCATGTTTTGATATGCGTATATAGTGAAATGATGACCACAATCAATTTACATATCTACGTTTACATATCTATTGGTTCATGGAATTACTATTCTTTTCTTTTTTTTTTTATATTATGGCCAGCTCAGCCTGCCCTGGGGTGGGGCTGGCGCAGCATGTGTGCGGTTGCCTAAGTTTTCCAAAGCAAGCATTTTAGACTGCTGAGCCATCTCGCCGGCTCTTTTCTTTTTTTAAAATTAAATTTATTGTTACATTTTAGATATGCATACTGATAATATGCATCATAGAGAATTTGTACCTGTATACAACACAATTTGATTCTGGAAAAAGAAAACAAAAGATAAAATGGATGAAATGGAGAAAACCTTTGTAAACAGAGAGAAGAAAAGGAGTCCCTTGCCCGGCCCCTGACCCTCCCCGCCCCACCCCGCCCTTCCCTACCTCGTCCCACCCTTCCCCGCCCTTCCCTGCCCTTCCCCACCCTGTCCCACCCTTCCCTGCCCTTCCCCACCCCGTTCCACCCTTCCCTGCCCTGATCCTCGCCCGCAGGGGCTGCATCCTGAGCTCCTGGCTGAAGCGGCCCTGGCTCGCGCAGACCTCTTGGCCCTGCGGTGGAGAGAGGACAGGAAGCAGCGGCTCTCCTCCTGAGCACCCACCGGGACCTGAGCGGCCAGCGGACGGCCGCTGGGCTTTGGCTTTACGGTTTCCCGCTCCTCTCTTCTCTAGGTCTGGGACGAGGCCTGGAACCACACGTGGGTGGGAGGTGTTCAGCCTTCGTGGGACAGCCTCAGGCCCAGCGCTGCCAGCAGCCGTCCGTCGGCCAGGACTGGGGCGAGGCCGAGGCAGGACGCGCTCTGCGGTGCGGGGCGGGGCGGCCTCGCGCTCCCTCCCTGGTTCTCCGCCCGGCTGCGTTCCTGGCTCCTGCCTTGCGGTGCACGCGGGAGTTCGCCGCATGCTACTGAGTGTTCTCTTCGCACGTACTCTCTTCCCCTTCGCTTTTAGGCCCTCACGGTTATTTTCACTTATCTTAACATAGCCTTTAGGAGGCACGTGCGCTAGATGCTGAGGTGCAGCAGGTGTCAGGCAGAGGTTCCGCCCGCGGGGTGCTCTGCAGGGGAGACGGCACCTGCGTCCCAGGGTGGTGCAAGAGCGAAAGCTGCTCAGCTGGATCAGCGACTTCTCCTGCGTCCTTCCATCTGTGGAGATGCGCTAGGCTCCGGTTAAGGGGCCGCTTTTAAAGAATGCAGACAGAAGGCGGCACACTTTACTTTTTAGGTCATTAAAGGGGTGGAGATTTTTCCAGGGATCCTTTGGCGTGGGAAAAGGAGAATTAGCTTTCACACTATCAAGAGGTGATACCAGGGGCCGGTGAGATGGTTCAGTGGTCTAAAGCACCTGCTTAGGAAAGCTCAGGCAACTGCAGGGACGGTGGTTCGATCCCCAGCACCACATGCTGCACCAGCCCTACCACCAGGGCAGGCTGAGCCAGCCATAAAAAATAAAATGAACAAACAAATAAATAAACACATAAAAAAAAAAAACGTAAAAAAAAAAAAAAAGAAAAGGTGATACCAGAATGCAATGGGGCATCAGCCAACGATAGGATGACTTGGTTTACATTTTGTGTCTAGGCAAAGGGAAAGGGGACAGAGGGATGGAGGAAAGGGAGCGGCAGGGAGGAGGAGACGTGGAGTCAGCAGCTGCAGCGACGGCCTGGGAAGCCCTGAGGATTTTCTCATGCGCGTGGTGTCACCCACACTGCGCAGAGGCTCTCGGCTCCCCAGCCCGAGGCCAGGTCACTGGACGATGAGAAGCCAAGTTTCTGGTTTCAGAAAGGAGTGGACGTGGAGACAGCTGGGTAGCGATGGCGCCTCCCGGCTCTTCCCTGCTCCTCTCCCTGGTGATTTTTCCTCCTGGCGGAGCAGCAGGGTCTAGGTCAGGTCAGTCCGCGCTTCGGGGCCAGAGCCCTCCTCACGGCCGCCTTCACCTCCGTGTTCTTCAGGCTGTAGATGAAGGGGTTGAGCAGGGGCGTCACCACGCTGTACTGCAGGGCCACCGCTTGCTCCAAGGCTGAGCCGGAGGCGGAGGTTGGAGTCATGCACCTTGTGGGAATGCACAGGGGGGCGCAGTGAGCTGAGGGGCGCGGCACAGCCGGCAGCCACGGTCCACCCCATCCCTGCGACTGCGCTGGTCACGGTGGCAGCACCTGGAAATATGGCTGTGAGGAGCCAGCCATTTCTGCCCTCAGGTGCCCCCAGACGCAAGCGACCTCATGCAGAAGGTTACAGCAAGGAGGCGCCCTGCGGCTCACCGAGGGCTGCAGGCGAGAGCCGTGCAAATGGATCGTCTCCTGCACCGCCACCGCGCTGCAGCCCGCGTTCTCAAAGGCACTGTGCCTCACCGTTAGGACCATGACACGAATTCTCTTTCCCCCACACGCACACTAGCAAAGGCGTCCGGTGCCTCCGGCTTGTGGTGATTGTCCCGGGCAAGCTTCCTGCGCACCTCACAACGCTGCCACTGTTCCTGACGCTGGAATGACTCTCAGAGTTATGGTGTACAGTGCTGACAGTACTTAGTGGGAAAACTGGGTGTCGGGGTACACACCTGTAATGCCAGCACTCGAGGCTGAGGCACGAGCACTGTGGTGAGTTCCAGACGAAACTGGGCTACACTGAGTTCAAGGCCACCTGAACTATGTAGTAAGGTCTTGCACCAAACCAACCAACCAACCAACCAACCAACCAACCAAATAAAAAAACCAAACAAGCCAACCAACCTCAGAATACTTAGGGAAATAAACTTTTTCCTTTTAGTTGTGCTTTCGTTGTTTTGTTTTTATTTTTACATTCTTTTTTTTTTGGGGGGGGCGGGTAGGGCTTGGCCCAGAAGCCAAGACTTCTTATAGATAAAGTAGGAGATACAAGAGTCATCCAAATTGAGATACAAGCTAAAAAGATCAAGTTTTGAGGCTTATGTTGTTAGTTATCACCGGGGCTACTTCTCGGAGGAGCATTACTATTATTTTGTCAGTGGTAACATCACTGCTGGAATGGATACAGATGGTGCTAAGAATACAGGGGACACCCACGAGAACCTTGAGGGCTCTTGCGTGCTTGGTTAAAAGCATATTCGTTTTTCTATGTGCTTTAAACATGACCTCATTTATCCTTCCTAATAGTTCTGTGGAGCAGTGGGAAAAGGCTCCTTGCTCCTGTAAGGTGCATCAGAAGTTCCAGGCAGGCGAGTCTCCAGGCTCTCAACGAGCTCTCCGGAATTTGTCCACATTTTCCATTTCTACCCTCGCACTTCCCTCCAGGTGACAGAAGGTGAAAAAGTGCTGAGTAATTTGTGCAAGTTCATTTTAGTTGACTAACAGAGAGCAGAGATATCATTCATTCTTTCTCCTGGAGGGGAGGGCTTCCTAGCTAAAGTTCTTTATGTTTGAGAGAAGCTTGGTGGGACAGGGCACGAGACTTTAGCCACCTGGCTCTACGGCTATGTTCTGAGACCCTGGAGAAATTACTTAATCGTGTCCAAAACTCCAGTGCTTTATCTGACAACCAGGTAGCATGGTTAAGAATACCAATGGTTTTTGTTCGCTTGTTTTGTCTCACTATGCAGCTCAGGCTGACCTTGAGTTCACTCTGTAGCCCTGCCTGGCATCAAACTCACAGTGCTCTCTCGCCTCGACCTCCCAGGTGCTGGGATTCCAGCTGTGCACCACCCCAGCTGGCTCTTGATGTGAGATGCATGCTAAAATCGAGCTTGACGTGTGAAGAAGTTGTTGTATAATAGGTGCTTCATAAGTAACTATCACACAAGCTTAGGAGAGACCATCTTCCAGTGGGGGAGAAAGTATCTGTTTCAAAGATGCTGTTTTATTTATTTTATTTGTCTAGTCCCGAATAAAATCATACCAAAATTTCTCTAAATTCCCACTGAGAAATCCCAAATCATAGGTTAATAAAGTAGAAAAATATGTAATCTACTACAAAGTGCTGCACATGGTTTCAGGGTAAATCCTGAGGGGATTTGACTAACCTTGTTAGATACAAAAGTTACTTTTTTTACTTTTATACAGGTCTTGCTTTATGTCGGTCTTAATCATCCAGCAGAAAAGTCTAACTGTGAGGTATAAAAAGGAAAGCCACGCTAATATGCTGAGTTGTAAAGGGCTCAAGTCAACAGCTTCTGACATTGCCAGTTCCGCTGATAACCCGCTACTATGATGCACTATTGGACTATGCATAGTCCAACTACTTTCTGTTAGTTCAACGAGAATAAAGATTTGCACTAATAGTGTTTAGAGAAGTTATGTCTATATCTTGTACTCTGAACACCTACTATGAAGACAGCAATATGCAGTGCATTAATTATTGTAGCTGTCCTACTAGCCTGTTTTGAAACTGTCTCATTGTTATTTCTTTCTCATTAAAATTAATAAAATTAGAAAAGAAAAATATTTAATCTTTTTCTAAACTCATTTTTCAAAATAGTCAACAGCCATAGCTAAGAAAATGGATTCTTGGGGCCAGTGAGATGGCTCAGTGGTCTAAAGCGCCTGCTTAGGCAAGCATGCAGGGACCGTGGTTCAATCCCTGGAACCACATGCTGTGTTAGCCCCACTCGCAGGTTGGGCTGAGCCAGCCAGAAAGGAAAAAAAAAAAAGATTCTTTATAAATCACGAAGCTGGTCCTCAGCAGAGGCAGAGCTGGGGCTCAGGCGCTCTGAATTCCAGGAAAACGCTTTTTCTGCTACATTGCAGTGCTCTGTGCTGCAGACCTGTTGCTCTTAGAGTGAGCAACAGGCCACATGTCCCTGTGGGACGCAAAGTGTGACTTACCGGAAAATGCCCGAGCCATAAAAGATGATGACCACAAGGATGTGAGAAGAGCAGGTGGAGAAGAGCTTGCTCCGGCCCGTGGCAGAGTTAATACTCAGGGCCGTCAGGATGATCCGGCTGTAGGAACCCAGCAAAGCGACAAACGTGCCAAGGCCCAGGACCACCATGGTGGTCAGGATGGAGGTGATGTTAGTGTCGAGGTCAGAGCAGGCCAACAAGAGCATCGGCGGGAGCTCGCAGGCAAAGCTGTGGATAACATTGGGGCCACAGAAGAGCTGCTGGGCTAGCATGAGAGTGTTTATCAGGCTGGTGCTTATTCCTGTGGCCCAGCATGCAGCCACCAGGCTGGTACACACCCTCCTGTTCATAGCCACCACATACCGCAGTGGGTGGCACACGGCCTGGAACCGGTCGTAGGCCATGACCGAAAGGAGGCAGGCTTCAGTGGCCCCTGAAAACAGGACGAGGGAAACCTGGGTGAAACACCCATGGAAGGATATCGTCTTCCTCTTCGAAAGCAGGTTTTCTAGCAGTTTAGGCACAATGACTGAGGAATAGAGAGCATCCAGGAGGGAGAGATGGCCCAGGAAGAAGTACATGGGAGTGCGGAGGTGGGCGTCGGTGGAGCAAATCAGCATTATTAGCAGGTTCCCCGTGAGGGTCGAAAGGTAGATGACTAAGAACACCACAAAGAGTAGCACCTGCACCTGAGGCTTGCTGGATAGTCCCAGGAGAACAAACACAGCGACCGAAGTCTCATTGCCAGCTTCCATGGAGCTCTCAAGCGTCCCTCCAGAAGGACAAGAGCCGACAAGAACGCGCAAATGGCTTATGTGTGTGGGACTGTCTGCAGAGGAGACACTGTGCGAGGCTGCAGGACTGACCTGGGACAGGCCGCGCTGCGGGAGCCGCCCTCCCCCGTCATGCCTCGTGGGCACCTCGCGGCTCGGGCAGTAACCTCTTGGCCACAGTGGAGAGAAGCAGACCTAGGAAAGGAAGAGAGGAGCACGAGCGTCAGCCTAACTAGAGGAGGACGGGGGTGGGGGGGGGCAGAGGGAAGGCTTGGGGGCCCCGACCACGTCCGCTGGCGCCGTGAAGCTTTCGGGCGACCACCTACCTGGAGACCATGCTGAGTGCTTAGGGGATCGGCAGAGCCATCGCGACACCGGAAGCTGCTCGCCCTCCCTGCAAATGTGTAAATGGCTCACGTGAGGTTTTCATTTTAAAAAGGTGGGGTAGGCCTGGCAACTGCAAGGTCCTGAGTGTGAGTCCTGGTACCAAACCAAACCGAACCGAACCCGACCAAACCGAACTGAACCAAACCAGACCAAACTGAACCGAACCCAACCACACCAAAAAAACCAAATCAACCGAACCAAACCAAACCGGGATACTTTGATGTTTTCTAAAGTCCATCTATGCTTTTTTATTTTAAAAAGAAGAGAGAGAGAAAGAGAGAGAGAGAGAGAGAGAGAGAGAGAGAGAGAGAGAGAAACCAAATGCATAGGTAAAAACAAAACAACAACAAAAAACAATAAAAATGGTACAGAATTTCAAAACAAGGTGATATGAAATTAACAATAATTATAATACCTGTCGTTATCATCAAAATGACCAGATTGCCTGATGCAACACTGATCAAACAATTAAACATTAACTGTTACTTTCAACAAACTAGCAGAAATCAGTGGTATAATTACCCCAGCTATCTGTGTATGTCTATTTTTTCCCTTCTTTTCTCCTTTTCCCTATTCCAGCTGACACTTTCCTTTAACAAAGGATAAACAAAACACGGATCATTCTATCTTAACGTTTTAAAGATGGGAAATGATCTGCCCGGGGTGTCTCTGGTGTGAAACGCAAGCCCCTTCTCCTTTTTGTGCTAACACGAGCCGACTCAGCGCGTGACTTGCTGGTTCACAGAAGCCTGCGAGTGTGAAACTCTTAAAACAGACGCAAGGGCCGTGAGCATCAGCCGCTCTGTGACGGTCCCACTCCAGGTTCTGCGAGTTGGTGCTGTCCTTCCTCTGATTTCCTTACTCTTTTTTGTGCAGGATCTCACTATGCAGCCCACACTCGTAGTGATCCTCCTGATTTCTGCCTCCCTAGTGCTGGGATTACAGGCACGCACCACAAACCCAGACTCCATCACCCGCTCAGTGTGCCCGAGGGAGGGGCCGGCTCAGCATACAGTGCCAGGGACCGAACCCTGGCCCCCGCGCTTCCCTAAGCAAACGCTTAGTCTGCTGAGCTATGCCCCCGGCTTTCTTCCTCTGTTTTCGTCGTGATCCACAGAACTTCACATGAGTCTACAAAGCTGGAGCTATTTTCTGAATTGGTACTAGAGGCCAAATCACACTTGGGTCAAATTCTGTGCTTTATGGAGAAATCCAACGCTGGCAAAATGTACATTTGTGACATTTATTCTAGGTCAGAGGAAGGGAAAGTAGCCACCTTCTTTTCCCCTGGTGGTCATAAATGGAGATCTGATTTCTATTTGTCTTGCATACTCACAGCTTCCTGGAATGGGTAGTTTTTAAGAAGATGAATTCCAGTGAGATTTTTCTTCACCTGGACTCCATAGGCCAACAGCTGTCCTAGGCAGAGGACCTCTGTATGGCATGCTCCCGGCACAGGCGCAGACACCACAGCTATGATTAGGGTTCTGTAGCATTCCCTCGACTTTAGCTCTCCTTAGAGCATGTAGGGGAGGAACTTAAGAGCAAGACAATAGCCACAGCGTCTTTCTGACTCTGCTTTTCAAGGAACAAAGGCCGAAGGGACTTGAGACCAGCTCTAGGCCTTGGAGAATGCAGGAGCTCCCTGGAGAAGTCCTCACAGAGGCGGCCTGCCTGCCCCCTGGGTCCTCCAGGTCCCCTCCCCCACTGTGTGACTATTACATCATATGAGAAGGTTCTGGGTTGATGCACAATTTGTTACTTAGTTCTATCATAGGTAAAGTTATTTTAAGAAGATAATGCACTTTAATATTTTTGGGATAGATTTAGGTTCATAGAAAAAGATGAGTGGAGGATACAGAGATTTCCCAGCTTAATTCAGACACTGCCTTTCACACCATCAGTGCCCCTGTCACGTGGCACATTTATTATAATCAGTGAGCCTGTACTGACACACCGCACCGCCAAGAGTCATCAGCATTCACCATTCACTAGGGTGCGTTCTTGCTGTCACATCTTCGGTGACTTTGGCCAAGTTCCTAATGTCACATCTTCACTATTATAGTATCATTCAGGGCAGTTTTTTCCTGACCCATAGTCTCTGCCAAATTCATGACTCAGTGTCTTCAGTACTGCTTTTAGCCTTTATAATACTGACCAGATCATTGAATTTATGATAGGAAATAATAAGATGGTACTTCAGTAAAAATTAGAGAGAGATGATTAGCACAGAGCTGAGTTAGGAAGGACTGATGTGATCGAAGAGCATCGTTGGAGGGTAGAGAATGAACAACGATATGGAAACTTCAGAAAACTGAAATCATTGCTAACTTAAATAGCAGCTATCAGCAATGTGTGACTATTGTGTATTTGAAATGTGCCTCTGGATTGTAAAATGTTTGGTGACAAATTTTTTCTGTCTTTTTTAGTAAGGATCACCAGGGTCTACAAGGTCTACAGGGTCTCACGATGTAGACAAGACTCGCAGTGATCTGACTGTGTTCAGCCCCCCAAGTGCTGGGATTACAGGTGTACACCACTATGCCCGGCCTCTGGTGACACGTTTGAACACATCTCCATTAAAAAATAACAGGTCCTTTTTTATATATAGTTCTCATCAGTTTCATCACCTTAAGTTTGTTTAAAAGAGTCTTCATCCCTGGATGAATTCAGTAGAAGGAATTTCTAAGTGTCTGGTGACCCATGAAAGCCTACAAAATTAGAGGAATCAATTAGAAAATCTAATAAACCCAAAGAAAGGGCTGACCCCAAAGAATGAAAATCAAAGAAGAAACGGTAATGTGGGACGCTAAGAGAGTTCTGTGCTTATCCCCAGAGCGACATGGATTCATCCCTGAAGTTCTGAGACACAGGGTCAAATTTAAAGCAGACCACAGAGCTGACAGGTGGAGGGTGAGAACGGAAGCGCGCTCTGGAGCTGACGCGGTGCTCTGCGAACAGGGCAGCCAGCTGAGCGCCGCCGCAGGGGAGCATCAGACTGGTACACACGACGCCTTCTGAACCACGTGAGCACCCTCGTCATGGGAGGTGACGTGAGATGCGATCACCTTAGTTTAGGACCACATATTAGTTATGGGAAATGAGGCCTAAATATTTGCTACTTGGCAATGCTCGTGCATTGAAATTTGCCTCCCAACATAGACTTTTCTCCTTGGAGACCCTGAGCAGGAAGCCATAGGCATTATTATTGATGATGATCATTAAACCATGGGTTGGTTCAGTGCCTTTACTTACTTCTGCATGTCAGCATGGGCCTTCAGTATAACACTGAGCGACTACTTGGAGGGAAACACAAGTGTGGTTGCGGAGCCATGGTGGGGCTGCCTGCCGTGAGCGGGAGGACCCTGGCACCTGCCGGGCTGCAGCCAGCAGAGCTTGCTGGGCCTGACTGAGTGCGTGTCCAAGAGCGGAGCGAGGCGCTAAAGCAGAGCGCCCGTGAGTCATCATGATCACAGGACGCAGGGACACAGGGTAGCACGCCTGACATTTTCTAAATCTCTAGTAGTTTCCGGAGACTTTGGAAACATTTTTAATTAATTGCTTGCTGGTACAGTTTAGATATGCCAGATTATCCCGTTCATCATAGGAAATTTACACCTGATCACGAACATATTTTGATCCATTTTTTTCCTATTCCATTTCCCTCCCTTTAACCAGTCATCCCCTCCTTATTTACAAAAACTTTGCTTCCAATTTTTCCTTTTTTTTCCTTAGTTTTTTCTTTTTCATTCCATTCTTTACCCCTTTCCCTTCCCCTAGTTCCCTTCTGATTGAAATATTTTATTTCACAATATGCATTATACATTTTGGTCCTTATTTTTATTTTTGGCTTTTCACACCAGAGAAACAACACAGTATTTATACTTGTGTGTTTGATTTATTTCACGTAAGAATATGGTCTCAGGGTCCATCCATTTACCTTGTCTATCCTTTTTGTGGCTAACTAGTACTCCACTGTGTAAAAAAATTCAACAGCTGGGCTGTTTCCACATTTTACACAATACCAACAGTGCTTCTGTAACCATGAGTCTGCATGTATCTTGTTGTGGTTTGATGCTTTACTTTCTTTCAGTAAGATCCAAAAAAGGTAATAACAGGATCAAATGGAATCTCTCATTTTAGTTTTTGAGAATTGTCCATAAATTTCCACAGTGGTTGCGAGAGCCTGCACTCTCATCAACAGTGTAAAAAGAAGGAAGAAATTAAATTATCATTATTTGAAGATGGCATGATACTCTACATAAAGGACCCCAAAAACTCAACTAATAGTCTTAGATTTACCAACCAAATTCAGCAGTGGAGCTGGATACAAAGTCAACAATAAAAAATTACTAATGTTCCTTTGCATAAATACCAAACTTAGAGAGAAAACAGGAAAATAACACCTTTTACACTAACATAAATAAAAGAAATAGAAATCAATCTAACAAAGGAAGCAAAAGATCTTTACAGTACTCTCAAAAAGGAAATTGAAGAGAATATTTGAAAATGGAAAGATATTCTTTGTTACTGGGTATGACGAAGCAACATAGTGAAAATAGCCAAACTCCCAAAATTGCTACAAAATTTAATGCAATTCTGATCCAAATACCAGTGGTGTACCTCATAGAATTAGAGAAAAGCATCTTAAAATTCATTTGGAATCAGAAGAGACCACAAATAGCAAAAACAGTTGTGGGTAACTGAGGCCACCAAGTAGGAAGCATCACAATCCCTAACTTGAAATTATACTACAAAGTTACTGTGATTAAAACAGCATGGTGCTAGAAAACAAAAACAGACGTAAGGAACAACAAAACAGATCAGAAGACACAGAAACAATTCCAAACTCATTCATCCACTTTCTCTTTAACAAAGTGGCCCAAAAATCTGTTGAAGAAAGATAACCTCTTTAATAAATGGTGGTGGAAAAACTGGCTTTCTACATATGAAAGACAAAAAGTAGACCTATATATCTCACCGTATACTAGGCTAAAATCAAAATGGATGAAAGATCTAAATATTAAATCAGAAACACTAAATCTACCAGAAGAGAGAATAGTTGGAACTCTTGAAGACATAACTATTGGTGACGTCTCTATGAATAAAGCCTCTGATCACACAGGAGCTATTACAAAGAGTCAACAACTGGGATCTCATCTTACTAAAAAGCTTGTGTGTAACAGAAGAAATCACCAACAGAGTGAAGATATCACCAACATATTGGGAAAAAATTTTCATCTGCTGTTCCTCAGGCAAAGAACTAGTATCTAGCAGACATAAAGAACTTAAAAACATAATACTTCATAAATTTAGAGACCCAGTTAAAAAATGGGCATATAGCATGAATAGATACTTCTGAAATGAAGTATAAACAGCAAATAAATATATGAAAAAAGTTGAACATCACTGGTCATTTGAGAGATGCAAATTAAGACAACATTGAGGTTCCATCTCACCTGAGGGAAAAGTGGCTATTATCAAGATGCCAGTCAACAATAAATGCTGGCAAAGACTGTGTAGCTCTGACTAAAGAATTACCTTTCCGTTCTTGAATAAGAACAATAAGTATAGTAACTACATATAAATTACCTTTTCTTTTTTAATGACTAAAATATTAAGGCCTTAAAGAGATAATGAAAAACACAAAGAATCTGACCAGCTTCACATAACACAATCAACACTGACAATATTCCTAAGAACCTATGCTTAGCCAGACTCAGCCCTACTGCCATGATGCACCAGTGTCCATTATGGGGAGGCAGCTGTGTGAAATGCATTTGCTTAACTTCACTGAGGCTGTGGACAATTTGAGTTTCTTTAGTAGGGTTCCACGCTGGTGCTCTTGGACTGTGTCTGGGCTGGGTAGGGCATGAAATATGCTCTGAAAAAGAAGCCTCAGAATGTTGCCAACCTCTTCAATATTGCTTGACAAATTTGGTTTATTTATAGACCAATGATCCAGGCATGTGTAGTTTGAAACATTTTTTTCTTCAGGCGAATGGGTATAGAAAGTTATACCCACTTATTACGTCTACACTGAAGGTTTTCCTTGGAGTCCGGAAAATCTCCCTGAGTGTGTCAAGGAATTTTCAATTATATGACACTAACCTGAGTCCTAGATGTAGAGTCCAGTCAATCCTCATTGGACACATGGCTTTCCAGCACACTCAGTGTCCGAGAAGGTATTCTAGTCTAAATGATAATTTCAGGAAGATATGCTAGAAGTTATGGAAGCAGTGAAAGTCCCACAAAGGAAATCTATAACCGCGGCTTCCCACTCAAGAAAAGACAAAAAACTCAAAGAATCTAATACTGAGCCTCAGCATCATAGAAAAAGAAGGGAAAATTAAATCCAAAATTCCTAAACAGAAAGAAACTACAAAGATTAGAAAAGAAATTTATGCAATTTAGATTAAGAAAACCTGCAAAGGATCAATGAATAGAAGAATTGGTTCTTTGAAAGATTAAAATAGAAAAAACTCTCTGAAACTTATCAAAAGAAAGAATGAAAAGACTCAAATTCATTTAATTAGGAATGAAAAGGGTTAAATCATAGTGGATCCTACAGAATTCCAGAGGATTCCTGGTACTTTGAGAAATGGATAGATTTCTAGATACACAGGTATTACTAAAGCTGAATAAAGAAGATATAAAAATTCTAAGTAAACTAATGTTAATGAAATTGAAAAAAACAAAAAAACAATCTACAAACAAATAAGGCCCAGGTTCTGACAGATTCACTGCTGGTTTCTAAGGAGGAACAGTACTCCCAAACTCAGTCCAGGAAGCAAGTGTGACCCGGATACCAAAACCAGAGAAGGGTCTAACAAGGTGGAGAACTATAGGCCAATAATCTTAATGAACACAGATGTAAATACTTTTAATTAAATACACAACTTGCTATGCTTTGTGGGATGCAATGACAGCAGTTCTCAGTGAGAAATTTGTAGCAGTGAACTCACACATTAGGAAAACAGAATGAGAACAAATAAATATCCTAATGTTGCACCTTAAGCTTTTAGAAAAGGAAGAGCAAACCAAGCCCAAAGCCCAAAGATGGGAGGAAGTTATAAAGATTAGAGCGGAAATTAATACAACTGAAACAAAGAAAGTAACACAAAGAATTAATGAATCCAGAAGCTGGTTCTTTGAAAGATAAAATAAAATCAATAAACCCATATCCTACCTCATAACAAAGAGAAAAGAAAAACTCGAATTAATAAGGAATGAAAGGGACAAAATTACTATAAAACCTTTGAAAATTCAGAAGATCATCAATAGCTATTTGGAAAATCTTTACTTTCACAGAATTGAAGACATTGAAGAAATGGTCAGATACCTAGACAGGCAAACAGAACGCAAAGAATCATCCAAAAGATTATACACCATGACTGTCTTAGCTACTTTTCTCTCATTGTTGAGACAAAGTACCTGACCACCCCCTAATTTAGGAAAGATTTATTTAGACCACAGTTTGTGAAGATTTCATCCCATCACCATCTGCTCCAGGGCAGGGTGGCATGGCATAGGGGCGACACCTCAAGGCAGCGGAAGATGGCAGAAGCAGCAAGGGCGGAGGGCAGAGCGAGCCTCTCATCCTCCCGCACCCGGCACGCAGGATGCCCCCAGCAGCGTGAGGCGCAGCACTGCCACCTCCTCCACCCCGCCTCTTGCACAGGATGAAGATGTTTATGAGGAGAAGACCTTGGTCCCCTGCTGAGACACTGAATTAAACTTTTTTACTATAATTTTATTTTATTTTGAAGAGTAAAAACAAAAGTAATAACAAAATTCAGAAACAAAGACAGAAACATGGTAACATACAATGACACACATGTGACAGATTTCCAAAAGAGGAATAGCTGATTCACAATGGCTGTTGTATTATATGTTTTTATCATCAAATCTGTTGCTCAGGTTAATGGATCTGTTATACCTTTCAGGTAGTTAAACTTCTAAACTTCTCATGTTGACTCAGTGTGTCAACCTGTATCATCCACCCCCTGTCAGCTTGCCTACCAGACAAATTTCTTTAAACCAGTTTCCAGATACAAAGACATGTTTATTCTTAACATTTCAGAAGTGAACATTTTAACACCAGCTTAATAATTCTTAAGAACCAATATTAAATCTGTCAACATTATATTACATCCGAACCATAGCATTTTGCCCCTGAGACACATACACATGCATTTATGCCAAAGGTATTTAGCCCATCTGCAAGAGTTGCCAAAGTCCCAACTGTTTCAGCACTGCTGAAAAGTCCAAGTCCCAAGTCTCCTCTGAGATCTAAGGCAAACTCCTAGCTGCGAGCCCTGTTCCAATGAAAAGCTAAACATGTCCAACATTCGATGGCACATCATACACGTTTCCACTCTAAATGTTACAAACAGGGGTATACCGTGGGTTGAGAACAAAGCAAGTCTAAAATTCAGCAGGGCCAACATTAAGTCCCGTAGTCCCAGGTGCAGCCTCTGAGGCAGAGTGGGAAGATGTGGGCACCGAAGGGCTCGGGCGGCGCCCCACTCAGGGCGCCTGCATGGCTGCAGCTCTCCTGGCCTCTTCTGGGCTGCTTTGCTCGCCCCTCTCAGCTCTCCTTAGATGATCCATGCTCCTGGCTCATCCAAACTTCTGGGGTCTTCCCCGCAACTTTGGCTTCACCCTCACGGCTCATGCTCTGTCCTCTCGGGAGTGCATGGCCTGGTCTCCCAGTCTTCTGCAGAAATGAATGGAAGTCTTATTGTTTTATTTTTAGTTTTTTTATTTTAAATAAAATTCAAAAATAGGTAAACAATTTAAAAAAAAACCACGATGTTAAAAATTCCACAGTGGTTATTATATTGCACATTGTTGCCTTCAAGTAATTGCTCAGATTACAAGATAGAAGCATGTAAAATTTGTCAAAATTAAAATTTTGAGCATTGGCTACTCCCTTCAGAAAACCAACAGAAATTAGTAGTGCAGTCGTCTTAGATATCCTGTGCATATACATACACGACTCCCCCCTTTTTTCGTTCCTTTCTTTTCTCCTTTCACTCATCCCAGTTGCTCCTTCTCTTTGAAAAGTTCTCTCCCTATCATGGTATCCACTGTACATTTCAGGTTCTTACAGTAGGGGGACAACATGATGTTTACACATGCAGGTCTGATGACTCATTTCACTTATGACTAGTCTCTAGTTGGATCCATTTGCCTATAAAAGCTTCAAGCTTATCTTTTTATAGTTGAATAATACTCAGTTGTATGAAAACATCACATCTTTTCTATCCATTCTTCAGTTGATGTACATTTGGGTTGTTTCCAAGATTTAGCTATGACAAATTGGGCTGCTATTAAATAAACCTGGGTGCACATATGCCACTGTGGTAAGACGTTTTCAGTTCTTCTGGAAAAACACCCGGGAGGGGTTGAATGGAACCTTTAGTACTAGCTTTTTGGGGAAATTTCCACACTGATTAACATAGGGGTTGTACCAGTCTACACTCCCACCAAGAGTGGAGAAGAGTTCATTTTTTCCCATGACTCATCCAGCATTTGTTATTGGTTGACGTCTTGATGAGAGCCATTCTTTCTGGGGTGAGATGGAATCTCAGCATTGTTTTAACTTATCTTTATTGAACGAGCAATGATATTGAATGTTTTCTGATATGTTTATTTATTATTTGTATTTCTTCGTCTGAGAAGTGCACATTCATTTAGGAAGCCCATTTTTGGATTTGGTCTTTGAATTTTGGAGCCCTAATATTTTGAAAATTTTTTATATGTTCTAGAGAAAAGTCCTTTGTCTGAGGCACAGTTAGCTAAATTTTCCCCTAATTTGTGGGTTTTCTTTTTACTCTGTTGGTGATTTCATTGATATGCAGAAACTTTATG
>PVKN010005380.1:0-22772 GCA_004027915.1 Capromys pilorides | reverse complement strand
GGAATAGCAGGCCTGAGGATTGAACCCCTGGTCCTTGCACCGCTTGCAGGTATTTAATCTGCTGGCCTTAGCTCCGCTATTTCATTTTTCATTTTTTTGTTGTTTAGTTTATCTGCCCCTTTCAGTAGGGTCTTCAAGCCACTCATTAGGATTATGTTAGTGTTCATTTAATCTTTTCTTTCCAGCAGCATTTTTTTATGAAGTTGGGTGCTCCAGTATTCAGTGTCCATGCATCCATAATTGTTCTATCCTCCTGTTAAGATGCTCCTTTAGCGAACCTGTGGTGAGCTTATTCGCTGTTTCCGATCAGTTTTAGCTTGGAGTTGACCTTCTACGAGAGCACGATGGCTGCTCCTGCCGCTTTTGGCGTCTGCTGCATGGAACACTGTTTTCCGGCCTTTGATATTTTTAGTCTATGAATTTCTTCATTATGAAGCCGGTGAGCTTCTCAATGCAAAAGGCCGCAGAATTCTATGTTTTGATTCAAAGCACCGACTTGTCCTTCAGTTGCGAAGTTGAGGCCACTTAAATGGAGTCATTACTGAAAGCCACTGATTTATTCCTGTTCATTCCTGTTTCATTTTTTCTGTGGATGATTCCTTTCTGTTTCCTTTTTTGTTCAACTACTTGCCTTTCTTGATGTAGTTATTCTGCCTGATTTTTTGGCTTCATGGGTTTCATTGTCCCTGCATAAGCCAGTGGTGGTGCAGGCGCTGCAGGGCCTGTCCCTGTCACCAAGCACTCTAAAGGTTTGCCATCAAGCGTTAGACCACCCTTGATTACTTTTTGGAGTACCGGATCCGTGTTTGTACATCTCTTAAGGTTATTCCTGCCACGGAGGGTCCTTATTCCTCTATCAATTTTAAAAGATGGCTTTGTAGGATAGACTAGTCTCACACGATTCTTTCTATAGATGACCCAAAAAATTCCACAAAAACAGTTCAAGAATTAATAAACAGATTCAGCAGTGCAGCAGAATATAAGATCAATATGCAGAAAATAATAGTATTGCCATCATGCACCAGTAGTAAACTCACTGAGAGAGAAATTAAGGGAAAAATACCTTTCCCAATAGTATCAAGAAAAATGAAATACTTAGGAGTTAACCTAACCAGAGAAGTGAAAGACCTCTCCAAGAAAAGCAACAGAACTCTGAAAAGGAGAACAAAAAGATGTCAGAAAACAAAGAGACGTCCCCTCCTGCTGACCAGAAAGCACCCATGCTGTCAGATGCCCAGAATCCCAAAGCCAGTGCGCAGCTTTAATGCACTCCCTACCGAAATGTCAGTGGAAATCCTCCTAGAAATAGAAAGAAAAAAAAAAGTCCTAAAATTCAGATGGAATCAGAAGAGCGCAAGAGTAGCAACAGTCAGTTTGAAAAACAAAAGCGAAGCGGGGGGCCTCCCAGCCCCTAATTTCAAGTACAGCAAACATAGTGAGTGATGAAGCAGCGTGGTACCTGCAAAGATCAGAGACACGGGTCGTGGAACAGAGCAGCCAGGAAGGAGCAGCCCAGGACGTTCAGCCACCCGATCTTTGACAAAGGGGCTGGAAACACACTGAAGGAAAAGCAGCCTCTTCGGCAAATGGTGCTGGGCAAACAGGCCATCGCAGGCAGAAGGTGGGGTCGAGACCTGTGTTTCCCACCATGTGATAGACTAAAATCAAAAGAGATCAAAAGTGTCCATCTACATAGTAAGACAGAAACACAGGCGATGAATTGTAAAACAGATAAAACTCCTGAAGTCATAGGAACAGATAGTTCCTGAGCAGAACGCTAATTGCACAGGAGATAACAGCAAAAGTCAACAAATGGGGTAATACCAAGATGAAAAGCTTCTGCACAGGATAGGAAAAAAATCTACAGAGTGAAGAGACAGCCTACCGAATGGGGGAAGAGTTGGCCAGCCGTAGCTCAGAATATGTAACATGTATTATATATAATAATATATAATATATATGTATAATATATATTATATATGTACAATGCTGGCCCTAGCTCTGCTATATATTATATATATATTATTATATATATAAAATAAAAAGAAATCTTAAAAATTGGACCTTCCAAAATAAAAGACCTAATCAAAAAAGGAAAACTGAACTGGGTAGACACATAGAAATGCACTGCACTGCCCGTAGGGGAAACAGGCCGGCATTCAGAAAACCAGCATGGAGAACCCCCGAGAAACTGAACATGGAAATGCTGTTGGATTCCGCTATTCTGCTCCTAGGCACAGTCCCCAAAGAGTCAAAGGCACCATAGTAAAGTGATGCCAGCATCGCGGCAGCCCAGCACAGCAGCTAACTAAGTCTTGGGAGCGGTATCAGAAAAACCGATAAAGAAAGGGCAGCACCTCCACTGCCAGGATGCTGCCCTGTCCTAAAGAAGGATGAACTTGAGTCACTTGTGGGAAAATGGATCCACCTGGAAACCTAATGCTAAGTAAAGCTAAGTCAGAGCCACAAGCCACATGAGAAACACGAAGCATAAATAAAGAGCAAATTAAAAGACAGGTAAGAGGAGACAGGGAGACAGATCTCACGCAAAGGAGCAAGGGAGAGGAGGTGGGGTTGGAGGGAAACAGAGGAAAGGGGCACAAAAAGGAGTTAAGAGGCAGCATGTACCTATGCCAAATGCCATTATGTATGCAAATATGTCATTATATGCAAATGTGTCATTATATATGCAAATATATCATCTACATACATAAGTGTGTACACACATACATAAAGTGTTGTATAGATATGAAATGGGAAGAAACTATTCAAAAGGAAAGAGCAACGTGGGTGGGGGAAAGGATGGGAAGAGGAAAAGAATAAAAGACAGGTATACACCAGTTTTTCTTAATTCACTGAAAAGAAAGGTTTGTGCTGCTATCATTCAGAGAGTTTTCTATGCCCATATTTTGCCTTCTGAGTAACTACTTTGTAGATAACAATACTTAATTTATTAACTATTGTTATTTTCCTATTATTTTGTTTTGAAGTTTTGTTTTAAAAGTTAAATAAATTCTATGAAGAAAATTTTAAAGAACAATCTGAGCATGGTGCTCAAAGTTTAAATAAATACAGCATCATGGTTTGGTGAGTTCTTCCAACAAGCATTCCTTCAGCAGAAACTATATCTCTTTATCAAGCATCTTGTTTTGATTAAAATTGGAAATCAAGAAACCGGATCTGAGAACCTGCCTTTTATAATCACATGCCACAAAGTGTTTAAGTCAAGTGTGCAAAGATACCAGAGCATTTTCAAACACGTCGCTCATTCTAATGTTTAAGAAAATTTCTGCAGAGCCAAACATAAGGATACATCTTTAAATTTTACCCGTTCAGATTTATCTTTCTGTATTTTATGGGGACATAATAAACTAATCTGGGGGTGGGCAGATAGTTCAGTGGCACAGTGCCTGCCTAGCAAGCACAAGTTGCTGAGTTCGATTCCTGGTATGAAAAATAATTAATCAATCTGATGGTACAGTTACATAAATGCATACCCATCTGAATAATTAACTTCATGTGTAAAGGTGTAAAGAGGACGTGCTGAAGTTATTCTTACTATTCACCATTTGCAACTGAGAGAGGCTGGGCAGCCCAGGTCTTGAGGAGAAGTCCCAACGTTTTGCTGCGGGGTGCACAGCTACCTGCCTAGGCCTATGCCGAAAGCAGCTTGACTGACCCTAAGGACTGCAGCCCTGCCCACCCCGCTGTGCCTGCCCCTGCCCATGCCCCCTGAAGAATTCCTCCTCATTCTCAGGGTGCAACTTGCCAACCACCTCAGCCTCCCTCCCCTTCGCTCCCTTCTTACTCTCTCAGGACCTCGGTAATTACTGTGCTGCAGGACTCACGTGCTATGCTGTCCTTTAAGAGCTGTCTGTTTTCTATTTACATTTACCAAGCTGGGGGTCTTCTATGAAATACACTTAGCAGCAGCTAGCTCAAGAACCTGTTGAATGGATGGAGGAATGGATGAGAGAGTTTTTTTCTAGAATATTTTTCTCTATGACTAAAAATACATAAAACAAGTTTGAGAGGCTCTGTAGAGATAAGAAATTAGCATCTCGAGAAGCGGAGAGCAATAAACAAAGCCCAGGGACGGTAGTGGTCTGGTACTGGGAATTCCTGGAAGCTGGGTTTCAAGGAGGCACTTAACAGCTTAACCCCATGGCTCCTTGTTTGTTTTCTCCTCCCCTGCTTGGAATGTTTTTAATTAGCATTTATGTGAACCTAGCGATTGGGAAAATGTGGAAGTCAATAGAGATCCTCACGTGATCATGTTCACTAGCCCAAAATAAATCTGAGATGCTTCGGGGGTTCTGGGCTCACTTTGAGAAAGACAAGTCTCAGTGAGAGCTCTGGGCTATATTCATCGGGTTTTCTCGTCCTTTCTTTCAGCACCGACTCATAACATACAGCAGGACTCTCCCTCCATCTTGTGCTGGCCAGGCAGCCATATGCTTCCCCGCGAGGCTTTACCTTAGTCAATATTTTCAAAAAGATTTTAAAAATAATTGAAGGGCCACCTCCAGCATTTCTGAGCAGATGGAGTACAATACTGTGCAAGCAACTTTAGCCCACGCGAAGGAGCCAGGCTGTCCTGGGCTGAACTCTCCTCAGCCACCTCTGCCCTGTCGTCCTGGGCACATTAAATAAATATCCTCGTTGTCCCTCAGCCTCCTCCTCTGGTAAGATGAGAAAGATAGTACTTAATGTGTAGGCGCGGCGTGGCACACACACAAGTCCGGTGAGCGTTGCCTGTTTTCGTGTTCCATTTATGTAGAGTTAGTGAGCGCTGCAGGCACCTCCACCTCGCCTTGCCTCGCGCGAATGCACACAGGTCCTGGGCAGACGCTAGCAGGCTCGTCAAGGCATCAGGCTGAGGTTCCGTCGACTTCCATTATCACTGCAGTCTTGGTGTCCGGTATGTCGTAGGCGCTCGGTTAATGTCTGTGTATTGGTTAGCATGCTCTGCACATCCCTGCCTTGCATGGATTTCTGTTCAGCTCGTGGTTCACATCGCCCTTCCAGAGACCTTCTCAGGCTGGCTACTGTCGGAGCGGCACGTGGGCGCTGCTGCAAGGAATGCTGGGAAAGAGGGGGGCAGGAAGCGACAGTGAAACAGACGCCAAAATCCTACCCGTAACTTAATGGGAAGTGATTCACAAACACAGAATGCACACACAGTACCAAATGTTCCAGTACTTCGGAAAATAAAGAGGATTTATTGAACAACAAACAACCTTGGCAGGTGCTAACAGAATAAAATGGTTAAAATTGAATCAGTTCTATGGTGGCAAGTTTTTCCATTGCAATGAGCACAAGAGGAACTCGAATAAGAAGAGGTCAGTGCCAAACTGCAGAGTTGGTTTCAAGGATTCCAGAGGCATCTCCCGGGGCGCCCGTCCACCAGGCTCCCCTTGGCCTCTCCGTGCACCCCCGGAGTCCTGGTAGGCCTTAGGCCTCAGTGTCTCTTACTGCAGGCTCACCTGCTCTTAGGGGCAGAGGGGGCGAGGACGAAGCCACTGAGGGCTCCAGGCAAAGGCGTCCAATGCACTGCCCAGGGAAACAGATTGCTTTTCCTCTCAGGTCCACATAAAACAGCGGCGGATGCTGGCGAGAGAAGGTCGCGGGCCGGGCCACCACACCTGCAGAACTCCGGCCCCGAGCGCCCTGCCGGCCCCGCCCGGCCCTCGGCACCGGCGGGGACTTCTCCACAGTCTCCGGCGTTCGTTTCTTCGCCTGCCTTTCTGTCTTCAGCCTTTTCCTGCACCCACACAGGCACTTTAATAATCCCTCTCTGGTGCTGAACACTTAATGAAGTCGTTCTGCAGTAAGTTACCTCTCATTTTCTTAATGATTAATAATTATGTCATTTCCATATATTGCCATATTTTGCAAAGGCAGTAATTATTCTCTTCTTACTTATAACATGTCACTTTTAATAACTATTTCCTTAAGATAATTCGAGGAAATTGAATTAATCCGGGAACATGTGTAAACACGCTTGGGCGCCGGAGTCTTCCCCAGGGTCAGGTGCGCTGAGCACACGGCCATGTTCCTGAAGATTCTGACACAGGGTCTCTGTCAATCCCACCGCCCGCATGGTCTCCACCTGAGAAAGTGTCAGTGAGATGGCCCAGCAGAGCCTGCAGCCTGCAGTGGGCCCTGGCTAAGACTGGGGAGACCCGCCAGCGAATGCGTCCCACCCAACGCCTGAGCCTCTAGGGCCCCTTTCAAGCGTGGCTTGGCTTTGACCCTACAAGCAAAGAGCAAAGAGAAGCTGCAGACACCGTCCGAGTCACGTCTACAAAACCTAATGCAAAAGGCAAAGGACTTAGCTTTGCTCTCTCTCCTCCCTCGAACTTCTTTTATCTCCATTTTGGCGGGGAGGGAAGAGGACAAATAAATCTAAGGGACCTTTCTTTTTCACAAAGAGGTCTCATGAGATTAGCATTTTCCCTTTTTGGAAAGCACGACACTTTTAAAGATGAAGAGAGCCCATCATTGCTGGGTTAACACTGTGGATTCTTGAGGAATCATCTGTAGAGGCTTGGTTTGGTTTCGTTTGGTTTCGTTCGGTTCGGTTCGGTTCGGTTCGGTCTGGTTTCGTCTCTGTGATCCTAGAGACTGAAGCTGGGCTTTGTCCTGACTTGCATCCCCAGCCCTTCTCAAATTTATTTTGGGGCAGCATCTCATTAATTCACTGAAGTTGCCGGGGCCACCCTCGTGCTTGCTGTCCTCCTTCCTCAGCCTCCCAGGGGCTCCTCGTGTGCATCACACCCAGCTTAGAGGCACCACGTAGAGACGTCTGGACTCAGCTCCTTGTCACACAGGCGACTCTGACACAAAGCCAGGGCTTGGGAACCAAATGAGTGGCCGCAGCGAGGTCACGCTGCTTACCTCCATTGTTTCCTGGCCCTGCAGTTCAATGAAAAGCACATAGTGGGTTCCTCGTTCACCCTTTCCCCGTCCACCCTATTCCTGACTGGAAGTCTGCGGGTCCTCTCAGCCCAGGATCCTCGGCTCCTTGAGCCCTTCCTCTCCAGTCCCCTCCTTGGCCGTGAAACCTAGAGTTTCTTGGGCTCTGATGGCCCCCACGCAGTGTCTGTTTATGCTCCAGAGTCCTTCCTGAACCACACACCATGGAGGGCGAGCTCAAGCTTTTCCCCACGTGGCTGGTCAGGCTCCGAGTGCAGTGCCTCTCAGACACCAGACAGGAATGCGGTGAGCGAGGCGTGAGGGCATCCCCTCTGCTCCTGCTCGGCGCCAGGCAAGGCCTTCTTCTTCTACACCGCTTTGCGCTGCCCTCATCACCCGTGTGAGGTGGATGGAATGCTGCCAGCTTGCCAGCAAGAACAAAAATGACCATCCAGTGAACTTCGTTCCATCAGAAATTCCAGTCAGGAAAAAAAAAAAAATCCAGTCAGGAGCGTCCAGTGGGAGAATACATGATCCTTTTTCCACCTGCCATCTAGTCTAATATCTGGAGCTAATTCAAGCCCACATCGCAGTTCTACAGCCGGATCCCTACAAGACTGATATATATCCACCTACAGATACCTTCTGTGCTGGCAATGAGAAGGCCAGCGAGGCCCAGCCCAGACAAGAGCCCTTCCTTTTTCAACAGCATTTGTTATCCCAAGATCTTGGTGTTTCAGGGAGTATCATGGTGTCTGGGCTGGGCACTTAGGGTTTCCCTAAAGGCCGGGGCTGAGTGATTTTCAGTCAGTGAGCTTCATGTCCAAGGAGAAAGACGTTCTGAACCCGTGCCACGGATCTGCTGTGATAGTGTCTATGTTCTAGAACCTGCATCATTGATCTGTGACTTGAAATGGAATCACTTTCAGGGATTCCTCCACAGTGGCTCTGCTCCCCTGAACGATACTGCCTCAGCCTCTTTACCCAGACAGCTGAAAACAGAAAATGATACGTCTCTCGTGTTTGTCCCTATCCAGCAGCCTTTAAAATCGCTCTGAGCCTCTGAGCCCCAGTCCTCAAGAACAGAGGCATGCTGCAGGCAAGCTGAGCTCCAGCCCAGTGGAGAGACGCTCAGGACAGGGGTGGCCTCAGACACGGGGCTCAGGCTGTAGCCCCTCAGGACTCTGACAGGAAGTGACCCAAGACAGACAAACCCGCATGCACATTATGGAAACTACCAACAGCAGTGGACAAAGTGGAGTGACATTCACAAGCCACACCCCACTCATTCAGAAGGAGAGACCACAAAGCCTTGGGGTGGCACCCTGGCTTTCACAGAGGAAGACAACATGGGCTTGTGGAAGTCTGGGGGAGAAATCACACAGCTGTCAGGCAACAGGACAGCACTTTGAAGATGGGTCTCCAGAACTTACCTCTAAGGTTCTGTTCATAAGGAAGTTCTGCCTGTAAGGGGCAGGGAAATCTGAGACTTAACTTTATTCTGAGATAGAATCATCTATCATTTAAAAATAGCCTAACTGGGTGTAAAGGGCTGAGGAGAGATAGAAACATGTTTCTCCTGCTTAAAATAACTCATCAGGAACCAGGGGTGGTGGCGCACACCTGTAACCCCAGTACTTGGGACTCTGAGGCAGGAGGATCACTGACAGTTCAAGGCCAGCCTGGGATACATAGTGAACTCAAAGCCAGTCTGAGCTGCGTAGCGAGACCCTGTCTCAGAAGTCCACACTTTACTTTTCTGGACAGGCAACTTCTGAGAAGTTAGTGGACTACTATGAACTTCAGGATTTTACCTAAAAAGTGATCCTACTCCAAGGGCCATGATGAAAATTACCAGGAATAAGACAAATAAACTAACTGTGCCTAGCAGGGATTCAGTAGACCTTATGGCCCTTCTTGAAAAAGCTGTAAGTTAACCATCATTTATACCCATTCATGGAAGAAGTCTCCCAGGGACCCTTACCTGGTGCTTTTTGACTTGTTCTTGTGTTCATTTATTTATTTGTTTATTAGCTGCCTCCTCCCACTAGAAACTAAGCAAAAAGACCCACTCTTTTCTGGCTTATTCCCCATGACCCCAGTTCCCAATACCGGGCCTGGCCTACAATGACAGTGAGAAAAATTTGGCAAGTTATATAAGGGAGTTACAAAGTTCAGGGGGAGAAAGGTAATTCCTTCGCCCCAAGAGATGCTGGGCTTCACCAATTCTTTTATCCTAAAATCGCACTACCTAAGGCACATGACTACAGCTTTTTTAAATTTTATACACCCGCGCAGATACTAATACCGTAAGTTACATGTACTGTGCTGCAGTACCGCTGGGAAGATCCATCGTGTGTGAACGGTCATCGCTGGGGAGACAGGTAAGAGAGCAGGTGCTTAGGGAGACGCGGAGGGAAGCTCAGTGCGCAGCTGCAGCGCCCGGATTCTTTCCTCTGCACCCCTCTGCTGGGAATCAGGCCTTGCGCATGCTCAGGAAGCCCTCCCTGCTGAGCTCTCCTCAGAGCCCTCTGGTTTCTTTTCCTCTCTTTGTGTTGTAGATAAATTCTCACAGCACAGCCCAGGCTGGCCTCAAGGCCGACAGCTTTCTGCCTCAGCCTTCTGGGAGCTGGGGTGACAGACATCTGCCACCATACCCCATCCTCTGTGATGACAAATGATAGACAGAGTAAAAAGCATGCATTGAATCAGAGCACAGAAACTGAACAGGAAATAGGCACTGATAGAAACGGGCAGAAACCGATTCTGAGCTACGGACCCGAGAGAGGACCAACCAGCGGCTGGGTCAGGTGCGCAGGCGAGGGGGGCCGGGCGCTTGGACCCCTGAGGCTGCCTGCGCCAGCTCGCTTTCCCGGCCTCTGGGCACCACCTGCAGAATTCGCTGCGTCACCCGCAGGAGGAGGGCGACCACACTCCCAGGAGGCTGCGCCCGGGCACCACCCTTAGGCAAAGGGCACCAGCAGGCCCCTGGGGAGCCCTCCCCGGTCGGTGGCCCTTAGTAACCCCGCATGGAGGCCCTTCCGCAGCCAAGGCCTCTTCCTCGGTCCCTTCCTTGGCTGCGGCCCCAGGTGGCTTCCATGTCAGGATCTAACGGGAAGGAGCTGCCCAGGAGCGTGCCCAACTCCAGCAGCCCGCGGGGACCCCGCCCAGCCCTTCGGCTCAGAGCTGCACGCGTCACTGCCTCTCGCTCCATGGGCCAGAGCGAGTCGCCTGATCCAGCCCAGTCTCGATGGGAAAGGCAGGCAGACTCTGGGAGACTCCGTCAGTGGTGCGGCCTCGGCGGGCCTGTGCAAAGCCCCTGGGCGGGCGGTGAGTGCGGGTAACCGGGCGGCGCCCCGCAGGTGCCGCGTTCTCCGCCTTTCATGGTCAACAGGTGGGGCTTCCGATCCCACAGCAAGCGCACTGAACCTGTGTCTGTCACGTATAAAAAGTATTTCTGGGGCCAGGGAGAGAGCTCCACGGCACAAGTGCCTGCCTGGCAAGTGCAAGGTCGAGAGTTAGAACCCAAGTCCCACAAAAAAAAAATTAATAAATAAGGAAGAAAGAAAGAAAAAGCATTTTTTTCAGAAACACAGGCTAATGGAGAAAGTATTACATATCCCGTGAAGTTCCAGAAACTCCGGGGGGGCGGGGGGGGGGGGAATGCAGTAAATAATAAGCATTCCCTCGCCTCTTATCCTTCTAAGATCCTGTGATCCCTCCAAAACTCTCACAGCCACATCAAGCAGATTTAAATATATTCTCTTAGACCCACAGATGTTAGCTGGATAATAATAATCATACCTCAGGCTGCAAGAGTGGCTGCAGCAGCACGGGGTGGCAGCGGGCGGTGAGGTGGCCGAGACTGTGGCTGGATGCCACGCTGGGAAGGACAGTGGCCAGGCCAAGGCCCAGGCCGTGTTGCGCTCGCAGAGAGCTGGGCTGCGGTGTCCTGTGTGCCGCATCCACAGAGCTTCAAGACGCGCACCACCAGCCACGGACAGGTGGGTGCCACTGCGGCTTTCCACAGTAGTGGAGCACCTCACTGCCAAGGCGCTGCAGCTGGAAGGATCCACGTCACTTTGCAACTCGCCATGCGAGCGAAGAGTTAGGTTTGGTCATCAAGGCAACTACAGCTGGCAGTGGTGTGATTCCTCACACGTACAAATCTCTGACTGGAGAGAAGGGACTGCAGAAAGCCGCTTAGGTTGTTACCCACCCTCCACTACCCCATCCTCGAGCTGTCACCTGGGCAGAAGACATCAGTGGGGACACATGGCATTTTTAAAAGCAGTTAAAGGAAAAGCATAGACAATGCTGTAGACATAAGCAAGCATTGATCTGTTCTCAGACAAGTGATTGGATAGATTTCTCCTGTGTTTTATACAAAAATGGAGTTGATAAACCATTTTTTACAAAGTGATAATGTTAACAATCATCAGACCTCAAAGGAAACAAATAGCATCAATGCTTAGGCTGAGTTTTTCTTGTTAAATCGTAGTTTGGAATTTCCCCTCGCTAGGATTGCATCTGAGAGGAAGGAAATCCTGCCAATTAGAAGGGCCCGAGCTTTATGTAATGCTCTTTTTTCACCTCCTTAAAAGTCCTAATAGTTTCTGAATGTGGAACAGGCATTTTCCTTCTGCTCTGGCCACACTATGTCACCGCCTGGCTCAGAATAGATGCTTCCTGCTCTGGGAAATTTCCACAACACGCTGGTGAAGCCAGGCGCCTCTCCTGGGCGCTCCCACGAGGCCTGCGGCTGTGCCCCTGACACTCTGTACCAGAATTTTTTTTTATGTGTTATCTTTCCTCGGGGCCATGAGTTCCTCAATAACAGAAGCGATGGCAAAGTTTTCACTCTATTTCCTGCATCTGGTACCCAGCCAACGCTTGGTGACTGGATAACTACCAGCTCTTCTCTCATGCAGTTCCTTCTCCTGCAGAAAAGCAGCTCCGTCCCTCTGTAGAGCTCTGCCTGCTCTCTCTGCCGGATAGTGCCTTGGGACTGGGAGCGGAGCCCTTCACGCACCTTCCCAGGGCTGTGGCTGTCCCCAGAGGGACACAGGACTGCAGCTGGACTTCCAGGCCGCTGGGCTCTACCGTCTTCACTCTTCTCTTCCCATACAGTATACAAAATCATATGCAGGAGCTCATTGATTTCAATATGTAAAGTTTCCTGCTGTCGCCAAAAGCACAGAACAAGAGACAAATGCAAATTACCACCTTCCAAAATGAAAGCTAGAAATCCACAGAGCCTGCGTCAGTCAGATCCTCCAATAAAGGAATTAAGGCCTGTGTTTTCAACTAACAAGGTAGTTCTGGTGTACAACAAGTAGTAAACACAGAACAAATTTCAACAAACCATGAAAACAACCTACATCTCTCTATAGATTCCTATCTCTGAATAAAAATAAACTGAAGTATGTGGCACTTGGCTCTTTAAAAAAATTCCAGGGAGTTAGTCAAACATGACTAGAGAATGACTGTGCTTGATTATAGGTATGAAGATAAAAGCCCACAGGCTCAGGGTCCAAGAGTTCACATCCTGACTTCACTATTTACTAGCTGTAGGAGCTGAGGTTACTTACCCAAACCTCTCCGAGCCAGCCTCCTGGTATTTTAAGTGTGGATGACAATATCCGCCGCCACATGGGCTTATTAAGGATGATAATGAGATCTGCATGCAAAGGTTTAGCACAGAGCCCCCAGACTGGAGAGCCTCGGGGAGCCGCACGCACGCACCGCTTGCTTCTGCCCCTCTTTCCTCCCCAGTCCCCTCCCATCTCCTGCTCTAACTCGGTCTGCTCTAAAGACTCAGTTAATCCTCCAAACCACAATGGTCACTAACCTCCCTCAAGCCATGGGTTCCTCGGTTGTCCTGGAGGACAGATTCTTCAGACATGGAGAGCATGGAGTACCTTGGAACCACATAAATACACACACACACACACACACACACACACACACACACACAACCAAGGGTGTCCTCCCTGATGCGCCTGCCCTAGGAGGTCAAGCACGTCCAGAAGTTTTGCTTCACTTTACTGGAAGAAAAAATGGTCGCTGGTAACTTTCTCCCAAAGGCACCTTATTAATGACATGAGCCTCTTAGTTATCACAAGGGAACTGTCCTCTGTGACATTTTTTCCTTTCCATTTACCCTGAATGTTCCTCATAAATAGTGTTTGACAAGAAAAAAACTCAGCAGCAAAGCTATGAAAAGCTCTACCTTCAAACATTTTTAATTTTTAATGATTTCCCTCTCATATAATTGAGGAAGTGAAGAGAATTACCAGGAGCCAGCCTTGACCAAAATAACCAGGTAGTTAGCAGATCCTGAAGTCACACAATGCTAGCACTTAACAACAGGATTTGCTCCAAATGAAATTGAAGTAGCATCAACAGACATCCAATGACTAGTCCGTGTAAACCAGAAGACTGTGCTATCATGATATAAAATCTGAGACTCCAAAGTCTGGATTTTGGAGCAAACACAATTTTATTCAAAGCCTGAAGAGTACGGCAGCCCATTAGAATGGAGAAGACAGAATTACATATAAAGTCAGAAGAGCAAATTTGGGAGTGGCTTTGGTACTAGGAATCAAATTCAGGACTTTGCGCTTGCCAGCCAGGAGCTGTGCTACTGAGCTCTGCACCCAGCCTGGAAGAGCAGATCTAACTCTGGTACAAGCCTCTCGTACAAGAAGACCTGGGACGCATCTTGAGTCTCTCTCTGAGCCCTTGATTTCTCAGCTATTAAATTTGAAATAAATGTATCCAGGCTTTATTTGAGGATGTTGGAATGTTTAAGGGAAACAGTGCTAGTGGGCTCGAAGGTTTGGAACATTCCGATACTGTGCGGCGGGCCCTTAACCCGAGACCCCCCCACGAGCCATCGCCCTCAACAGCACACGCAAAAGTGGAAGTGCTTCAGAGGTGAGGTGCCCACCTACCAGCTCCCCGGGACGAACGCAGCCATGTGTGTCACAGAGCCTAACACAAGAGAAGCTGAAACTCACACATGAGTTCGTGAGAGTGCACCTGCCCGTGGACACCTCTGTGTACACACCAGCCAGCGTTTCCACAGGGTCTGTGAAGCGTGGCTGGTCTCTGAGGCCCTCCAGCCTGCCGTCTCTTCAAGCCTGCCGTTGCCGTGTGTGCCTGTGTCCCAGGGCCACCTCCTTTACCCCTCTCGATTTACCCCAGAGGCTCAGCGGCCCTTCCTTTTGGTTCCAGCCTTGGATTTCTTCCTGTATCACGTGTGCTCACCTCCTTTGGATTTTTGCTCTGGGAATATGCAAACGAGATCTATTTTTGCTTTCTCAAACCCCATGCGTTCTCTTTCCACTCTGTAGGAGACAGTTTGCTGGCAGATATCTTATCAGCTTAACAGTTCGTACACAAGAGAGAGAGGCCTGACTCACAGGTGTGCATGGCTACTTCATTGAGGGTGAAAAGTTAGATTAAGGAAACACAGCACTTCGTGGCAGGTGAGGTTTTCCAACTTACTTCACATACAGGCAGTAATTTTGATCTATTATTATTTTGCTTTATTTCTGCATTTTAGTTTTTTTTCAACACTCAGAATGAAGCCAGAGCCTGGCACGTGCCGGGCCAGTACTCGGCCCCTGAGCCTCACACCCAACCCAAGCACCTTACAGTTGTATAGGATCAGATCTACAGAGCATTTTGTTCTTTGCTTGAGCTCTTTGAAAGGCCTTTTCTAGTCAAAGACTGTACTTTTTTTTAGCTACTTAAACATTCTTTTAGCAGTTTGATGTGTATTTCTTAGCATGAAAGTCTTTTAGCCATTTGTAATTTTGTCTGCATCAGGTAAGATCTCAACTTACCTTTTCTTCACAATTGGATGGCAAGCTGTCCAGTGCTATATTTATAAACAGTCCCTTGCTGGCCACTTTATCACATGCTAAAACTTCAAGTATATCAGAACCAATTTCTTTTCCTTCTTTTTTTTTTTTTTTTTTTTCGAGACAAGATTTTGTTATACAGTTTAGGCTGGCTTTGAACTCACTATGTAGCCCAAGCTGACCTTGAACCTGTAGGCGTCCTCCTGCCTCAGCCTCCTGGGTGCTGGGATAATAGGTGTATGTCATCATTCCCAACAATCTGGAGCAGTTTCTGAAATGCACTCTTTTGTTCCATTTTTCTGTGTCTTTTTAGGGCTAAGACCACACTGTGTACCTAGAGTGACTTTAATGTCTCAGATAACCTCAAGGCCCACCCTTTCAGCACTTTTCTCCAATGTTCCCTTCTCCAGGAGCTCCTCAATAAACGCCCCACTAAGGAAGAAACTTCCGCCACCCCCGCCCCTGCGCCCCTCCCCCTCGGCCCCTCCCTTGCCTCACTCTTCTCTGGAGCGCACTTCACCACCTGCCACCTGCTGTCAGGTGCACATCATCAGCCGCTCCAGATCCTCACCCAGAAAGCTCTAGGCGATCCAGATCTTGGTCCATTGGGCAGACTCGCGCCCCCCGGTCCCAGGACAGTGCCATAGGACCGCTACCTGCCCTTCTGAACATTTACTACCTGTTTCTACACTACCAATCTACCATGAGATACATAACTAATGTGGAAAGTTAAAAACGGGACGTTAGCTGTGCCGGCCCCACCCCCAGGTCACGCTGTGCCAGTCACTGAGTCCCCTGTGGTGGCACATGCCTGTAATCCCAGCGTGGGGAAGGCTGAGAACAGGAGGATCACTATGAGTCTGAGCAGCATAGTGAGACCCTGCACCAAATACATACATAAAAAAAAACAGGATTTTGACTGGGCTGAAGTTGAGTCGGTGAGCATCTCTTTTCACAAATATTTACCGTTGCCTACTATGTACCAGGCTGTTCTAGGAGCTGGGGATGCCACAGTGCACAAACACAGTCTCTCTTGCAGTTCACGTTCTAGTGAGAACAAAATTGCTTTCACTCACACTTTCTGAGTGGTAATTTGGGTTTTAAAAACTGTGGCATATGAGTTCTTCTAGCTCTTGAATTGCCTTCTTATCAAATTCCTTTTCTAGAGCTACGACAATTGAATGCTTAGCTGTACCAAGAACACAATCCTGCCACCAGAGCACGCTGTGTGTCCTGCCCTCTCTTTCCATATCTGGTTCTCCTTCTTCCATTCATCCGGACATTAAGGCACAGGGATACTTTGATCCACCAGCTCACCTCTCCCCACGACTCTGCTCGTAGATCAAGTTGAGTGAGAACCAGATCCAGCCTCCCCACAAGGCCAACATGGCGCCCACCCAAAGAATTCCACTCAGTTCTCGTCTACCTTCAGCTTGTGACCAGAAGCCAGGAAAGAACTTTGTGAACCAAGGTAGTGCTGCATTTCAGTGGTGTCTCTATTTACCCATAATCCCTTTTCTGGAAATTTACTTCATTTTTATAATCAAGAGAAGTCACAAAATATTTGTTTAGCTATGCTAGAAACGGTCACTCAAGTTTCCATGGTACCAGGCCTGGAGGCCGTCACCCGGCAGGTCTTTGGACTCGCTCACCGTGTGCCTACGTGACCGGGGCAACCCCAACCAACCCCTGTATTCAAACCTGTGCAGATGGCAGGGGCATGCTGAGGAGGCCTGGTTAATTAATTAGGACTTAACCATAGGCCACCACATTTAATCGCCATTTTTCTGCTACATGCCACGTATGCTTGCCACTGTGGTTTTCTTTCAGTCACATGTCATCACCTAAGTAATTAGAAAGCCTCCAGTTTGTTTCCTCGCCTACCTGGAAAAGCTTCTTCAGCTTCTTCTTCGTTTATTGCTTTAGCAGGAAACGGTTTCTTATAAAAGAGGCCAGGTCGCTCTGGGCTTGGGGGGCGTCCCTTTGCCGCAGACTCAAAGAACTAACCTGTGTTTGAATACAGTCAATTCTCACACAGGCCCTGTGTGGGGGAGCAGGAATGATGAGTCTTCTAGGACATAAATCAACAGCCTAATCTTTGAGAAGTAGGCGCAGCCATTCATGAGTGTCACAAAGCGTTCCAAGCGGAATAGGCAGGCGTCTCTGAGCGGGACTGATAACAGCCGGGCCAGAAGAGGAAGCACAACACCCACTGCAAGCCGTCGAAAAGTTCCATAGAGAAAAGTGACCTACAGCAGGAAATTCCCGGCCAGTAGCGTAATCTCTTGCACAAATGTGTTGGCAGACAAATGAATCCTCGGGGCCTGCTTGTGCCTGCTGCTTACTTCCCCTTTCTGTATGTCACCTTGCAAACGCGTCATAGCTTCGCTCTAACTATTTAACGGGAGGATTCAACAAATTGTAGAGTCATCCTAATCCCCTCAACATACTCTTGGTCTTTCATCCAAAACTGGGCCAAAGGGTTAGTAATTAAATGCAAAAAGAAAATTCCTTTAAGTTAGTTCCCAGGAAAAACATTATATTGAGAGTTCAAAATAGGAACTCCAAAAAAAATACATAAATACAAAAAAAAAAAAAAAAACACCAATTTACTGCCATGGTACAACAGGAATTAGGCAGTGAAATTCTCTAAATGTAGACCAAGATTACCACTGTAGAACTAAAAACAAAATGAAATAAATGTGCACGGAGCTCCACATATATAAAAATACTGCCCTAGAGGTTTTATTTCTATGACCTCACTTCATTTATGCAACATCATGTAAAATTATTATTATGCTCAGTTTACAGATCAAGAAAAACCTGAGTTTATCGGAGATTAAATGATGTAGTCCATGGCATCCCACTGCCATTTAGACCTAGATTTAGCAGTTCCTGGCTCTTCTCCTCCGGCCTCCAAAGCCGAGCCTCAGTGGGCCAGCCTCCCTCCCCTCCTCAGAGAGAGACAATGGCTCCCTCCCCCTCCCCCAAAGATTACCCAAGTACACCTTGGAGACCACGGAACACAAGTCGTGGTTGCTATTAATAACACAAACAGATGGGTAAACTAACAAGAGAAAGTGATCAGGACTGGGTCCCAAGTGGTTTCCTTGGACACCATGTTTTCAAACACGGAATGACGCAATCCTGGGCTGTGTTTTCCAGGCAAGGACTTACGGGCTGTCATGAATCATTTCCTCCATATTCCCATGAAACTATGCCTGGCTAGGACGGGTTCCCACCCTGCTTTATCTTAAGAATGTCTGCGTCGCAGGTAGGCCAACCGTTAGCATTGTCCGAAGTCTCACGTGGAGGAGGCTGCGGTTCCCTCTCTCCAGATGCATATCACAGATAAAACAGACACTATAGGATCCTTGACCTACTGACAATGTTAATTCAAAATGACAAGTCGTATGTCTACAAATTTAGAGACAGAAAATTCCACTAAAGATTTTCCATTGTTCTCATCAACTAACCTTTGTTTTTGAATAAAATGACTGCATGACATAAAGAGCAGGCAGTAAGAAGCAATCTTTTCTTACAAAATTTCTTTGGTCCAAATTTATAATGTGTAATTATTTTTAAATTAACTAATAATGAATTTTAAGGAACACAGAAAAAAATTTAATTTATTGCTTAAAAAAATACAAAATAGTAATTTAAAAAATATCATTAGAAACAAAATAAAATTCACTAAACAAAGTAATGGGAATTCAACAAAATGGTTGCTGTATTGTATGATGTTATCTTCAAATTTGTTTTTTAGGTTACCAGATATAATGTGCAAAATTGGTTTCAAAAATATAGCAACAACAAAAAGTTACAAGAAATTTTTTTAAAAGAATAAAAAGACAAAAAATTAAGCACTAAATGCTCCTTTCAACACCAGCAGAAATCGGCCATACAATTATTCAAATTGTCAGTCTCACAAAGGAAGTGGCCCAAGTGCCTGCCTGGCAAGTGCAAGGGCCTGAGTTTGAACCCCGGGCCCGCCAAAAAAAACGAAGTAAAAGATCTATACAGTGAAAATTACAGTACTCTTAAAAAGAGATTGAAGAGGATTTGAAAAAGTGGAAAGATATTCCTTGCTCCTGATAGGAAGAACCAACATTTGTGATAATGACCCTATTCCCAAAATTGTTACACAGATTCAAAGATATCCTGGTTAAAACGCCGTTAGTATACCTCACAGATCTAGAAAACTTTAAATTGAAGGTTTTTCATAATAATGACACAATCGGAACCTCAGATACAATTCTTTTCATCTTGTTTTGTTACCTTGAAACAAGTCTGACTCACAAACAATTGCACGTAAGAAAGGCTTTTGCTTGCATAGCTGTTGCACTGTATGGTGCGCCTGTTGGCTCGATTGTCTTGTGTGTGTTTGTATTTCGTAGCTTGTATTGCTTGTCGTTCAAGCAGCTACCTGGAAAGGTTTTGTTCAAAAATACGCACATGGACAAGCTACGTCTACATGCACGCTATGGTTTGTGTCCAGTTGTCCCCTGAAGGCCTCCCGCAGTCATGGATCCGGAACTTTGAGAGTTTGAGCTCAACTCATGATCTACTGGGATTGTAGGTCTTAGCACTGCTGGGACAGTGGCATGAGTGTTAAACCCAGCTGGGGTGGATAACGTGAGTGTGACATCAGAGAGACCGGCTTCCCCTCTGTCGCCATTGTTGCTGCTACTCTTCCTCCATTTTGCTCTTGTCTTTGCCACCGCCATGAAAGGCTGCCCTCTGCCATGTGCCACCCTGCTTTGGAGCCCACTGAATATGGACTGAAGCCTCCGTTAACTGCAAGCTACAGAAACCTTTCCCTTCCCAGGGTGCACTGAGACGGGGCATGGAGGTGCGCTCCTGGAATCCCAGTGCTTGGGAGGCTGAAAGCAAGAGAATCACTATGAGTCCAGTCTACATAGTGAGACCCTGTAGACCCTGTAGGCCCTGTCCTAAATACAGAAATAAATACAACTAAACATCAAGAACTAGGGGAAAAGATGTAGAGAAAAATAAGAGGAGGAATGAAAAAGGACTGATGGAACCGAATATTAAAATTGGAGGAAGGAAGGAGGAAACATACAGCTACCCAATGCCTTGCGTCTGCATTGAACACCTTCGAGGAAAATGGCCGTATTAGCTGACTTTGGGGAACAAAAACAGAATGACTTTGCGAGATTTAAAATTTTATGTCACATGCACAGATAATCCTTTCAAAACCAAGCATATACTTTAGTCAGATATTTGCGAGGTGAGTGAAGTTTGTAATGATTTTCTGTTCTATAAAATCAAAGAGGGGGCTAAGGTTCGGGCTCAGTGGCTGGGCACCTGCCTAGGCGCGTGCAGTTCTAGGCTCAAGCCCCAGCCATGAAAACAGAAAGCAGGGAAGTACAGCGATCCCCCGCTGCGCCACTGGAACTCGCACACAGGTGTCCTGGGCTTAGAATCTTCGTGAGGAATTGCTATGGCGGGAAACGCTGATATATTTTGAAAACCTCAAACTAGAAATCTAGGACAGTTTCCAAAAACCAGTGGACCTGAAGCCATAGCATTCGGTAAAACCTCTTTTTTTAAAAGAATGAAAGAAGAAAATAAATTGTAGTACTTATAACTATCACCTAGAAAATAGGCTCTGACACAGTCACCCTGTCGTCCTTTCCTTCCTCCCCACCGGGGCGGTGGCCACATGAGCGTGGGCGCCACACAGCCGGCTCAGCTGTGCTCGCCTGGGGCGGCTGAGAAGCGGCTTGTGCGCATGCGCGTGCCATGAACATCCAAATCTGGGCCAGTGAGGAAGAGCAGAGCATTAAAGCACCTGCTCAGACCGGCGCAGGGACCAGCGCTTGATCCTGGCATGCCGTGCCAGCCCTGCCGCCAGGGCATCCTGAGATGCCATTGAGACTGGGTGTGGTGGCGCATGCCTGCAATCCCAGGGCTCAGGAGACTGGAAACAGGAGAATCCCTAGGAATCTGATCTGTGTGATGAGACCCTGTACTAAATACATGTGTGTGTGTGTGTGTGTGTGTGAGAGAGAGAGAGAGAGAGAGAGAGAGAGAGAGAGACAGAGAGAGAGACAGAGAGAGAGAGGCAAGTCTGGAGAATTTTCCTCCAGAATGAAAGAATCTCAGCCTGACATTCGATTGCCTGCCTTACTCTCCTTTTAAGACAAACGAGTTTTCTTGGAACTTTGGGGGGGATGGGAAAGGGAGCGTACATACGAATTCCAAAATCTACATATTAAGTCTTTATTACAGCTTCTCCACACTGCTCCTGTGTCCTTCTTCTCATCTTTTGCTCCTGTCCTTCGGTGAGTGACATTTAAGGCACAGACAGTCCCAGCTGATGCCAACAATAAAAGAAAAAACAAAGGATAAACTATTTCCTTTTCCTATTTTCGTTGCTTCTTCTTATTAGTCCAGGAAGACAACAGAATAATGAAAGAAGAAACTCTTATTATAAGAACAGAAAACCAACTCATTATTGTGTATATTTAACATGCATTAATTAAAAAGAGAACTAAGCCTTGGAGAGGTTGAGCAGTTCATCCTCTTCAAGAAAATAGTAGCTCTCCTAGAATCTAAAATAAAACAGAATAGCTTTCCAGCTAGTGCTCAAGCAAGAGTTTGACTGGGAAATTTCTATTTGCCTATGCGGGGCAGGCGTGCCCAGGTTCTCTCTGGGTACAGTGTGACACAACACGTGCAAGCCACGCAAAGTGGCCCTGCGCGCCCTGCTGTGCAATTCTCCCCGTTGACACGGTGGAGAACCGCCGCTCACAACTCCTCTCCTAACACCAACATGAGTTTTTTAGGCTCACAAATTCGACATTCAGATTCACATCTCCAGCTCAAGTCAAGAACTGAACTTTTGACCTCGCTGAAGGAAAATGTACAAAGACACATTTTGGCAGCTTAGATTTGGCCTCTGTTTATCTCTGACTCGAGAGCACAGCGAATTCCACTGTTCTGACATTCATAGTTGGGGTCATGGCAGGTCTCACCGGCCCAAGCCAGGAACTGGGAACCAGAAGCGATCGGCGACACGAAGCATGTGTCCTGCCTAACCAAGCCGCTGCCCTTGCGTCAGCTCCTCTCCGCATCGTCCCGCCTCTCCACCCTCTTCTCTGCTTCCTTAGGCTGGCGTCCATGGCTGCCAAAAGCTCCAACTGGTGAAACTGTCTGCACCTCCTGAGGTGAAGACAGCGGTCCCGTGTGCTCACTGCCTGTCCTGCAGGCCCGGCACCAGGCCTTGGTCCCCACTGCCGCCTAGCGACCCTCCTGTCGAAGGGCCTGATGTTTGCTGAGCTGGTGAAGGGGAGAAGGTCTCCTTCCGTGCCTGTGAGAAGCCTGGACACCGATAAAGGCGATCAAGCATGGGGACAATGATATCTAAGGCCAGAGTGAATCCAAGAGGGGGTGACAGCGACAGAAAGGCGAAAGAGAAGGCACCACTGAGGAGATGATTTCACCAGTCCCTCCCAAGAGATTGTGCTTGGAGAAGTTTTATCCTAAGGACACTTAAAATGACAAGGGTGCATAGATGAAGATTTAGTAAACATCACCGAGAACTGCTCGACCTCAGGAAGCGCCTTTCCTCCGGAACGTTGGCAGGGAGGCGGGAGCAAGGCAGCACAAACGGTTATTCTGCCGCACAAGAGGATCGGGTCAGGGAGATAGATAGGTGCCTGCCTGACAAGCACAAGGTCCCAGGTTCAATCCTGGGTACCTAAAAGAAAAGGTCGGAGTAAGAGCCGGCCAGACAGCTCAGAGGATTAACGCGCCTGTTTAGGCAGACGCGGGGACAGGGATTTGAACTTCGTCTTGCTTTGCCAGCCCTGCCCCCGGGGCGCACTGAGACTGCGCGACTGAGACTGGGTGTGATGGTGTGCGCCTGCAAACCCAGCTCTTGGGAGGCTGAAAACAGGAGGGTCACTACGAGTCCAATCTGTGTGAGGAGATCCTGTACTAAATGCATTGGAAGGA
>PVKN010005379.1:0-30937 GCA_004027915.1 Capromys pilorides | reverse complement strand
GCTAATCTACTTCCTGAGGTCCAGGTCTATGAATAGCAGCTTGACTGGAATCAGACCTGCAAGCAGGGAAATCATAGAACTCTCTCTCTCTCTCTCTCTCTCTCTCTCTCTCTCTCTCTCTCTCTCTGACATGAACACAAACACTCAGAGAAGGATATTTAGCATGTCCCCTGAGAGCTGACTTCCTTTCCTTTATCCTGGATAATTTAACTGGAGCTGAAGGAAGCTATTCTTTTCCATGAGCCTAATATTAAAGAGTCAAAAGAACTATGCAGTGAGTTACTTTCATCTATCAGTATTATCATGATTAAGTGTCCACTCTTACATTATTAATTCATTCAACACATAGTTTTGAGTGTCTATTAGGCTCTCAGCTAGTCACTCTGATGGAGACAGATTCTAGTTATCTATCCATGTGCTTAGCAAAACAATAATGTTTCCTATAATATTTACTCATGCACTGCAAATAGAGCAGGAAACTAGATAGATACAACCCTGCCTTCAAAGAGTTCCAATGTGGTAAGAGAGTAGTAGTACACATAAATAAATGTCATAGCATTGGCTTGCAGTATGTGCCATGCGGGAACCCATTGGTGGTATACCACAGACTAGCGATGCTGTCTAACGGGACAAGGTAGTGAAGAAAGCCCCTATGAAGGGATGTGACTGGGAGAACTAGCAGAACTCACTGCAGGCTGAGCTCCAGGCAGAAGAGTGGCCAGAGACTCAGGGAAGGGACAATGTTAAGGGGTCAGGGTTGAGGAGGTTCTGAGGGGAGGGGAGCAGCCTCTTCAGGCAGTGATTTGTGCTGGCTTCCACAGAGTTTGAGTCCACGTTTGTGTCTTAAAAAGAAGACTAAATAGCACAACTATGATGTAAGTCAAAATTGAACTTTTTTTCTGTAAAAGATCAGGTTTTAAATATGTTTAGCTGGGGCTGGGGAGATAGCTCCGTGGCACAAGTGCCTGCCTGGCAAGTGAAAAGTCATGAGCTTGAACCCTGATCCCACAGTAAATAAATAAATAAATAAATAAATAAATAAATAAATAAATAAAATATGTTTAGCTTTTGAGTCTGGGGGTCCTATGGAGGACTCCACTCTGCTATTGTAAAGGAAGGCAGTGGGCATCTTTGCATACGGAAAAAGGAAATAGGGCCAGGGAGATGACTTGGGAGCATAAACTCTTGCCTGGCAAGTACAAGATCCCAAGTTTGAGCCCTGGTACCAGAAAAAAAAGTTACAGAAAAAGGGGTCATGCCTGGCCCATGAGCTACTGTTGGTCAACCCAGATCCAAAGCATAAAGTAATACAATCTTCAGGAATCAATGGACAATCCAAGGAGCAGATGACTTCCTGAGGTGAGGAAACTTCAGGTGCATTGTGAGGAAGGAAAGGGAAATCCCAGCAGAGAGAACCAAAGGAACTAAAGCCCAGAGGCAGAAAAGCACAGTACCATGGACGAGGATGAGAGAGTGAGAAATACATTTGAAAGACTATTTGTTTTTATTCCTCAGATATCTGGGGGCCTGTGAAGTATCAGGCACTGTAGTAGACAGCTAGGGACAGGCGATAAGGAGGAAATAAGGGCTGATCCTTGAATTCTCAGACCTCAGAAGCAACAGCAACAACAAAAAAGGTTGATATAAACAAGCCACCACACGATCAGCTCTGAAACAGAAAGTTAGAGAAGGGCAGATTAAGAAAGGGTGGACTGGGGACTGGGGAGATAGCTCAGCAGTCTAAGTTCCTGCCTGACAAGCACAAAGACCTGGCTTCTCTCCCTGGCACTGCATGCTGTACTGGCCACCTAAACTGGGAGTGGTCATGCATGCTGTAATCCCAGTACTGGGGAACCCTGTACCAGATAAATAGATGTTTTTAAAAAAGTTTTTAAAAGGTGGATTACAATAATTTATCTTTTTTCCTTTGTTATAACTGTTCTATTGAAAGTCTCCATGGGTAAATATACTCATATGCTACAAAATTACAAATATACAAAAGACTTTACAATGAAAATCTCGCTCCAAAACTCTATCCCTGTTTCCACCCAAAGCCCCTCCTCCAGAGTCAAATAAAGTTGCAGTTTTCTTTGAATCCTTCCAGAGACAGACTATGCAGGTCCAAGCAAATGAACACTACAGGTTTGTCTCTCCCTTTGTTTTTCAGATTATCTGAGAATTTGAAGTATGAATTTTCCAGAGAAGGGGATTTGAGATTGAAAGGAAGAGACAGCAATGGAGACTAAGAGAAACCCACATCCTAAAGCTGGGTGAAGGAGGCAGGAGACAGTACTACCCATGAGTCAGAGGGCACCCAATACTACTGTGTTGCTGAAACCCTGGGAGGCGACAGAGCATGGCCAGCCTTAATTGTCACGTTTGCAGAAAGCAGATTGAATCTGTTTGGCAGCTGGAATCCAATAAAGGCTGTTACAAGCACCAGAGTGATATGTGTTGACTGGGGTTCTAGCTGCTGGTACAGGACAGACATCAAAGTGGGCCCTGGATTCTGGATGAAAGAACTGAGCTCCTATCCTTCAGTCAGGGAGAAACTAGGAAGGCTTAAAGGAAGAGGAACAAAATCAGAAGTGTGCTATGGACAGATCAATCTGTCAGCAGTATTCCTGCAATAAAGCATGTGTTAGATGAAGAATAACAGAGAGAAAGGCAAGTTACTAACACAACTACTGCAAGAAAAAATAGAAGTTCCTCCTCTCCTCTCCTTTCATTCACCTCCCTCTTCTCCCACTCCCCTCCCTCTCCCTTTCCTTCCTCCCATCTTCTCCTCCTCCTCCTTCTTTATTCTCTTCTTCCTCTTCCTCTTCTCTTCTTCCTCTTTTCTTTCCTCTTTGCTTCTCCTTCTTCCTCCTCCTTTCTCTCTCTCTCTCTCTCCTCCGTGGGCCCCCTGTAGTACTGAGAATCTAACCCCAGGTGCTCTTCCACAGAGCCACACTCCCCAAGTCAATTGAGGAAGAAATCTACATGAGCTATCAACTGCTGTGTAACAATTTACTCCAAAACTTAGAGGCTTAGAATAGCACATGTTCATTATCACTCAGTTCCTGAGGGTCAGGTGTCTGAGCAGACTCTCTGATTCAGGGTCCTTTGTAAGCTACCATCAAGATGTCTGAAAGGACGAGTTACATCTAAGGCTGAAATGGGGAAGGGCCCACTGCACACCCACTTCACATGGTTGTTGGCAGGACCTGATTCCCTGTAGGTTGTTGGACCATAGGCCTGCTCCCTGGCTGTTACTGGCCAGAAAAATGGATCCTAGACACCTGGCTCTCTCACATGTGTTGGTTTATTTCATGAAATGTATAGGCTAAGACAGCAGCACAGAGAAACTATTAGCAAGACAGATGGAAGTTCAACGCTTACTTTTTCGGCACTCCAGGTGAGCCCAAGGTTATCTTGCTTTAGTTTGCTGACTCCACACAGCTTATAGCCTTACCCCTAGTTGACAGGGAGGAGCCTCAGATTCAGAGCAGTTAATGATCATGCTGGGTCCTCCTCACAGCTGGTGAGTAGAAGTACAAGATTAAATCCATTCAATCTTTACCCCACAGCCATATGCTCTTACACTGTGGACCAGTAATCGATCACCTTTATAAACTGTCCTGTTTTGTCCTGAATTATAAGGATGACTTATGCACTAAAAATACTTTAGGAAAAGGTAAGTAATGGCCATCATAAGTCAACTAACATGGAAATCAAACTGTCACTGTAAGTAGTGAAGGAGGTTGTTTTCACTAGAAATATAATTTTTTAAAAACAAAAGTAAAAATAAATAGAAAAAATTTATTAAAAAAAAAAAAAAGATAGGGAACTGGGGAGATAGCTTGGTGGTCTGAGCACCTGCCTGGAAAATGCAAGGTACCGAGTTCACTCTGGGCATGGTGGCACATGACTGTAATCACAGTGCTGGGGAGGCTGAGGCACGAGGATCGCTATGAGTCCACACTACATAGCAAGACCCTATATCAATAAATACATAAAAATAGGTCACGAGTCAGCAAGCTTCTTCTAAACAGACCAGATCAGAAAACAAAGAGGTCTCTGCTCCTCCTACTCCAGTCTGCCCCTGTAGTACACAGACACCAATAGTGAGGCATGAACAAATATAGCTGTGTTCTAATAAAGGCTTAATTATGGCATCAGGCGGTATGATAACGGTGGGCTCTAAGCTGTAGTTTGTCATTCTCTTCTTTGGATCATAATTATTATTATTATCATTTATATTCTATGTCTAATCTATATTAGTTATAATTAATTACAATTTCTAATTCTTATAAAAAAGGAAGAATTGTGGTTGTTACCATAATGTTCCTGACAAACTCAGTGATAACATGGCACAGTGCGATCCCTTTTTGTTTGACTTCTGCAGTTTTAGCTGCGAGTCAGTTATGCACAGTTATTTCAGGGCTTCATCGCTTTTCTTTAAGTCTCACTCAATCCTCAGGCAGCCAAACAATGATCTTTTGAACCTCATTTTCTGTACTTTTTCTTCTTCATTTATGAACTTAATTCTACTACATGCCTGTTTCTTTTCTCTTTCTTTCTTTCTTTCTTTCTTTCTTTCTTTCTTTCTTTCTTTGCGTTTGCTACATGGTCTCACTTCACAGCTCAGACTCATAGTGATCCTCCCATTTTCTGTCTCCACAGTACTGGGATTACAGGCATGAGCCACCACATCCAGTCTCAGTAGCCGGCTCAGCATGCCCAGGGGGCAGAGCCAGCACAACATGTGGTGCAGGGGATCAAACCCTTGTCCTTGTGCTTGCCTAAGCAGGCGCTTAGTCGGCTGAGCTATCTCACTGGTCCCTACATCCCTGTTTCTACGTAACTGAAAATACACATTTTCAGTGTACTTTCCAAAATACAAAATATTTTATTATTTCCAAAATATTTTATCAGCTTTATGAAACCCTGTGCATTGATAAGATTTGCTGTACTTTCAAGATTTTTTTCATGTATTAGGCTATTTGCTAGGGCATCCAGAAGCGAGGACAGCCAAGACTGCCTCTTACTGACCAAAGAGATGCTAAGCAAGGAAGAATTTAAGTATGAACTGATTTTGTAACATTCTTGCTATTGGTGAATATTTTCCACGTCACCAGGATCCTACATTTCCTTTATCATTTGCTGTTTGTAGGATCTCATATAAAGAATAATCAAGTAATTAACTAGATAATATTTTTCCACCTTATATATGTAGCTTTTTTAGCATTCATTTTTTTCTATTGTAGTCATTCACTGAGCATCTATTCTATAATAGACTCACTTTTCTTATGCAAATATCACTCTCTGGCCAAATTCTTACAGTCTAAACTCTACAACCAGAGAAGCTGAGGTAAATTTTCTAATAAAATTTTCAGTATAAAAAAAAAATTCAGGAACTGAATAGTTTCAAAAAACACTATATTCACTTCTATGCAAACTTATTGTTTCGAGAAGCCAAATAATTATTTTTTCAAACTATGCTGACTTTGTCCTGGGTTTTCTCTTGTTTGTAGACTCACCTAATTCTACTAGAGTCTTATTGCTGAAGGACTTGAAAATTGTTTTCTAACACTTCTTATCAACTTTATGAAAATTTCCTGCATTGGTAATCTTTGCTGTCAACTTTCAAGGATATTTGCTACATTGCAAAGTTTTTTGCTAGTGATGCTCATGAGGCAACTCACCAAGTCATCCAATTTCAATTCATCTCTGCTTTGGAGAGGATAGTTGTTGACTTTTTCCTATTTCTTCCAGCACTAAAAAGGGCCTTTTAAGGGCCAGCCAGATAGCTCAGCAGATCAAAGTGCCTGCTTAGGCAGAAGCAGGGACTGGGGTTTGACCCTCAGCATGCCACATTGGCCCTGCCCCTAGGGTGCTCTGAGAGGTAACTGAGACTGGGCTTGGTGGCACATGCCTGTAATCCCAGCGCATGGGAGGCTGAAAACAGGAGGATCACTATGAGTCCAATCTGTGTAGTGAGACTTATTGAAAATGAAAATCTGGGGCCCTATCCTAGATAAACTAAATGAGAAACTACAAATAAAGCCCCTGAATCTGTAGTTTAACAGCGAATCTTCCAGGCTATTCTAGTACACTGAGGCTATTCTAGAACCACTGAGCCATAGGATGAATGATAGCAGTTTTGGGGGAATTCTTGTACTAAGGATCAGAACATATAATACAATAAGTCCTGACAACTTTTTAATTATCACGAAGTGCTGATTAAAAATTTTATGTCTTTTCTGATCATTTATCCATTCATCTGTTTAATAAATGTATGATCATGCATAATATCCTGATTAATCATTATGCTTAACCAAGGTGGCTAAGGAGACAGATATGGCCCTCATCTTCCTTGAGTTTATGATCTAATGGGGACAACAGGCCAGAAAGCAGTCAGTTCTGGCTCAGCTTCCTGACACTGCCTTGCAAGGTAAACACAGGGTGCTAGACGCCAGGCAGTTCATTTAATCCAGCTGTAAAAGTCAGGGAAGACCTCCAACTCTAACAACTCAAGAGGGTAGGAATATAGCACTTTCTGAGAAAGCCTCATGCCATTAGAGGTTGTTTTGTCTCTGCCTGAGAACCACAGCCTGCTTCACATGGAGTGAGGGTGGAGGTCACAACTTGTTGTTCCCAACGTCTTTCAACACTTATCTTCAACATGCATGAAGAATATATAGAAGGTTAGAGTTCTATGTGTTTACTTGGTAGAGGACAAAAAAATTGGATAAGCAAATACACCTCCCCAATCCTGACTGCTGATGTCTCTTGCCAATTTACATAGTTTCCTGTTCTTATTTCAACACAGTCATGAAGGCAGGAGACAGTGTGAAGACCATAACCAGCCATTTAGACTAGCCGACGCTGGCATATTCCCTCTATGGAAAGAAGCAGTTAATGCTTTAATTTGTTTCATCTTCTTTTTTCAATTGTTTGTACTTTTTCTCCTCTTAATTCCTTATACATTTCTTTATTTTTTTCTTTCTTTTTCTAATTTTACATGCTTATATCCAGTAATATGAATAACTAGTTGGAAGGCAACACTATATATATTACAATAAATACTGTGAAATTCATTACTTTAAGTGAAATTCTCTATCACTTGTAATTTTTTGTTTTAATTCTAATTTGCACTTTTTAAAAAATAAAAATTTAAAAAAGAAAGGAAAGAAAGAAAGAGACTGGCAAGATAGCTCAGTGGACTAAGTGCCTGCTTAGGCAAGTACACGGACTGGGATTCAATCCAGTACCACATGCCACACCAGCCCTGCTCCTGAGTGTGCTGAGCAGGCCACTGAGACCAGGCATGGTGGGCCATGTCTATAATACCAGTGCTAGGGAGGCTGAAAACAGGAGAATCACTACGAGTCCGAGTTGCATAGCGAGACCTTATACCAAATACATTAAAGAAAGAAAAAAAGAAAGAAAGAAAGAAAGAAAGAAAGAAAGAAAGAAAGAAAGAAAGAAAGAAAGAAAAGAATTTGAGGGGCAACCATGATTCCTGGGGAGATAAATTAGTTTAGGCTAGCGACATAGCTCAGGGTAGAGCACACTTAGCATATGCAAGGCTGAGCTTGGGTTCCACCACCACCACCAAAAATAATAAATAAATAAATAAATAAATACTAACGAGAGAGCAAAATCAGTTTAGATTCAACAAGCCATCCGCAGAAAAGGCTCCCATTTCCGCGTTCCTTCACTTAGCCCAAGTGCTCTTAGCCTACTACGTGCTATTGCTGAGCCAGTTGCCAAAGACATGATGTGTACAAGAAAGACCTTGACTCTAAAAAGATCTGAAGACAGAAATTGAATATGTCATTTGAAATATGATGCCTGCTTAGAATACAGAGTTCTCTGTGGGGCTGCTATTTAATGAATACATGTCATCCCAGAGAGCAAGGTTAATATGCTGAAATATTTCTGTATTAGTTGGTGAGTGGTTTAAGTTTTCTTCTAATCTTGCTTAGAGCTGACCCCAGAGGGAACAGTGGGGCCCAAAGTAGGCCCTGCAGGAAGATGCAGCTCCCTCCCAAAACTGAAAGGATGGGAAGCAGAAGGATGATTCCCAGGATGAATAGGGTGGGAGGAGATGAGTGAGTCCTGTCATAAAGGGGTGGCTCAGGGGATTTTGGGCATGATGGAACAATTCTGCATCTTTGTTTGTTTTGTTTTTGATTTTGCTCTTGCAGTATGGGGATTGAATTCAGAACTTTCCCACTATGCTATACCTCCATCCTTTTTTTTTTTTTTTTTTAAATATTGAGGCAGTGTCTCATTACATTACCTAAGCTGCACTTAAGTTCATGATTTTCCTGCCTCAATTCCCCACAGTGTTCAGATTATAGGCATGTACCTTTGTGGACAGCTTAATGCTGGATCTTGAGCATGATTGCTTCAAAGATCTATATATGCACTAAAATTTTCTAGAACTAGAAGTACACAAAGATACACAATAAGGCTAGGGAGATAGTTCGGTGATCTAAGCACCTGCCTGGCAAGCTCAAGGACCCAGGTTCCATCCCCAGTACTACATGCTGTGCTGGCCCCAGAAGCCAGGCATAGCAAGACCCTGTACCAAATAAATATATAAATATTTTTAAAAGCACAATAACATAAATACAAAGTACAGCTAAAACTTGTGAAATTCAAACTAAGTGTGTGAATTACATCACCACTGATGCTCTTGTTTTGATACTATACAAAATTATGTAAAAAGCAGGAAATGGGGTGAAGAGAGCACGGAGCCTCTTTCTGCGTTACTTTTGCAATTTCCTGTAAATCTGCAATTATTTAAAAATAAATGGTCTATGACTTGTCAATTATGAGCAATGTAACATTACTAAGAAAGCAGATTTAACATCTAGTTTATTGGGAGAATCAAAGAATCGTGGACTGAACTATATGCCTCCAAAAATTCCCCTGCTAGCACCCTAGCCCCCAGTGTGATGGTATTTGGATGATGTTAAGAGATAGAGTCTTTGGTGGTAATTAGGTTTAGATGAGGTCAAGAGAATAGGTTCCTCGGGTTGGGATCAGTGAGTGCCCTTATAAGAAAAGACAGCAGAGAAATATTCATAGTCTCTGTTTCTGCTTCTGATTCTGTTTCTGTTCCTGTCTCTGCCTCTGTCTGTCTCTATCTCTTAGTCTCTGTCTTTGTCTTTCCGCCTGCCTCTGTGTGTGTGTGTGTGTGTGTGTGTGTGTGTGTGTGTGTGTGTGTGTCTGTGTCTGTGTCTGTGTCTGTCTGCCTATCTGTCTCTGCCCCTCCATCTTAGTACCCCTGACCTAAGAGTCCAGCACGGTTGGAGCCCAGGTCAAAGGTGACAAAGGGAGTCCAGCATGGATGGAGCCCAAGTCAAGGGAGATAAACGAGGCTGAGATGGTAGGCAGGGGACCAGATCTAAAGGGCCTCCTGGATCTGGGACAGGTTGTCTTGATTTTCCTAGGGCAGATTCTGTTGCCCTGGAGTGACTTTAACCACACCCACCTTTGTTTTCAAAGACATTCTTTGGTTGAGCATTGAAAGTGTCACCCTAGGCCTTGGAATGCTCCTTTCTCCGTGACAACCGGCAATCTCAGAAGAAGGTGTAGCTAAGGTGCTGGCTCTCATTCCCATCTTGGAAAAATCTCTCTGACCTACTGTCTCCAGCTGGTGTCAACTCATAAAGCAGGCTGATGACAGGTGCTTGCTTATTCTCCTCAGAGAATGAGACAAATAAGGGTAGAGAGGTATGGCCCCGGCTCCAAAGGGTAAGGAGTCTTTTTGGCCCACCTCCAGATCTGGAGTTATAGTTTTAGGATAGTCACATGGGCCATAGTGGTGGATTTTCTGTTTACCCTCACCCTTATCTCTTCAACACCACCCTCCGTGTCTCAGCCTCTCAACCTTTCCCAACCTCAGCGCTGCACCCCCATTCCTAGATAAGTGCCAGCGTAACAAAGAACATCTCTAGAAATGGGGGCTAATTAGGTAACAAATGCTTTACCAGCTCCCTCACTGCCTCTGATGCCTTGCTCCATAGTTCCCCTCTCCAAGTTTCTCTGCTGTGCATCATAATGAATTATGAGGCAGGGCCCACTCTTCTACCTCCGAGCGTTCCACCTTCTTTTTTTCTTGTGATTCTATGAACTGTCTCTATGAAATTCTCCCTGTTCTCTATCCTCTTTCCTCCACCCCCATTATCCTGACTTTGTCAGCCACCCGAGCTGTCATCCATTGGTAAATTTTTTTAACATCTTCTAAAACTTCCCTACCTAGGCTTAGGCACAAACCCTCTTCTGGAGATTGTCACAGTGCAACATTCATACACAACACACAGCTTTTCTATCTTTAAATTTAAAATCAAATCTTTTTCTGGTGTAAAACCTAAGTGGCTCCCTGTCCCTTTAAATCATACCCTCCCAAATGTGGATCTGAGTTTGTATTGGCATGATCTTGAAAAGAGAATTATTTCCCAACCTTACTAAGGAAAGAGCTTTTCTGGCATCTTTGTTAGAGGAGGCAATTTCAATGTAGCTGACATTTCTCAGATGCCCATCTTGGGAATATTTGATGTGAAACCAAAATTTCTGGCAGCTGAAACCCCAGCCCAACTGCCAGGCCTGGGCAGAGATAAAAGGAAGGGGATGCTCAGCAGGCAGATGGGTTACACAAGAAGCCCTTTCTCCAGGCCCAGCAAGATGAGCTGGGGAAGGGTCAAGGAGGAGTGGGGGGAGCTCACAGGGGGCAAGGGGGAATTAACAAAAAAGGCAGTTTTTCAGCTTTTCATGGAGAGGGCCCATTTCCCATGTTTCCAGCCCATTCTGAGCACCATTCATTGAGAGGCGCCTTTCTTCTCTGGCCTTTTATCCCAGGACCCAGGATGCCTAAGCAAGGCCTTCCTCAGAGCTTCGCCCCAGATCCCAGCTCCCACACTCCAGTCCAGGCCCTGCAGGCTGCGCCCCAAAAGAGTGCTTCTCGCTGCCTTCTGCTACATCCTGTGCAGTGTTGCAAGGAGTTTTCCATTGTCTTTTCACTCTTCTTTCTCTTGCCTCCCCAGAACCGGATAGTTAAAAGTTGGGGAAGATAATCTCAAAAAGCAGGCACAAATCAACGGCACTTTTTCTTTTCTTTTCCTTTATTCTTTGATCTTAAAGGGAGATGAAGTACAGCTTAAAAGGGAAAGAATGTTTTTCTTATTTTCAGCTTACTTTTTTTTGGGGTTCCAAATACCTCTACAAGTATTATTTTTTAGCACTAAAAATCTGAAGAAAAACCACCAAACACTATGCTCCCTTTTCCGTCGGGATTTCAGGATTTCTGATACCTGAGAATGGGTTTCTTTAAGCTCAGACTCCAGAGACAAGCCCAGGCAGGGAATAGCAACACCCTGGAGTGCTCACCCCTGACCCAGAGCCAGCAGTGAGATCTTACCTCCAGCACATTCCTCCTCGCTGTGCAACATTGTCCAAGTCATTTCACTTCTCTGTGTGTTCATTTTCTTATATTACTGATAGCAAACATAAGACTGACTGAAGTATGGCCTAGCAGATAGATACTTAAGAAATATTAATTTTATTATATGCTTACTATTATATATGTAAATATCTTCCTTCTGGGAAAAGAATGATTGCCCTTCATTTTTGTACCAGTTTTTCTAATAGGCAGAAAGCAATACTCTTGTATCTGAGGTCAGATGTCCCAGTGTGTGCCTCATCTGAGACCTTTGCCAGGAAGAGGTCTCAGACAGGGAGGCCCACAGGACAGATGGCCTGGGAATGGTTCTGGGGGATTTGTGTATCAAATAAATATAGCTATCTGTATTATAATTATTTTTTTTTCAAAAGCTTTTCCAGTATAAAACACAGGCCATCTTAGCCAGAAGGAAAACCCCCAAGCCTCTGCACACTGGCATCCTGGCTGTGGAGAAGAGCTGTGCTGGAGATGCCAAGTCTATGTTGCTCATGGGGTCCATGCCCTCTCCTTCAAGGCCCCCAAGTCACTCAAGGTCAGGTGAGTCCCCAAGAGGCTCAGGATCCCCTACACCCAGATCTGAACATGTGTCCTGAGGGAGAACAGATTTTCCAAAGCTCTGCCCATGGGTTTTCCAATGTCCCAATTTTATGCTTGTTATTATGACTTATAAAAGCTTACTAAGTTTGTTTTGAAGACAAGGGAAAAAATAACATTACGCTATTTTCAACAACTGCAAATATTTCAAATATGACCCAAGGCAATAAAAACACCATAGTTCCCAAACCACAAACCCCACTCCTTGTTAAAATCCAATTGCTGTCTGAGTGTGGGATGGAGGGTCTGGAAGTCAGTCCATGAGCATCACACGCTTTATCTTTCTTTGGGTGACTATGAAATACTGTTTTCTCTGCAACCCTCATTTGTGTGTGTCACAGCCTAAGTTCATAAAGCTACTGGAAAACCATACTTCAAGTGTGAGTTGGGTTTTATTATGGGATACTTGAGGGCCTGCAGGTTTCCTGACAACTGGGTTAGGGTGCAGGGCTTGTAAGAGAAAGGAAAAAAAAAATCTGTTTTTTGTTTTTTGTTTTTTTTAACTGGATATCAAACTCAGGACCCTGCACTTTCTAGGCAGACACTGCACCATGAGCTACAGCCCTGGCTAGAGTGCAGATAATTTTGGTATTTCTTGGGTGTGAGAAATGAACAGACACAGGGGATGAAAGAGGGGCCCTTCTGGCTGTTTCCCTCCTGGTTTCACATGTGCTCAGAACACGAGGACCGATTCTGGTTCACTTTGAGGTGTGCTGTGCCAAGCCCCATGTCTGACACTGACCATGCATCAGATGGCTGTTGAACGAATGATCTATTTAAAGAGCAAGGCCTAGGAGGGAGACAAAATTGGCATAACTAACTTTATTTTTACTGTATTTAAGTAAGTGCACTGTTTTATGTTAACTGTATAGTTTAAAATTTAAACACAATATTTGCGCCTACATAAATAGTTGGGAAAGGTAAAATGTCATAACATCGGGTGTTTATTATTAAGGTTGGAGCTTGCCTTTGGATTATGACAACTTGATTTAAAACAAGGAATGGATTGTTCTTTGCTCTAATTACTCTAAGTTTCAGTGTTTTGCAACATCAAATCTTTCTCTGGAATATAAACAGATGGTGACAAAGGCTGCATGCCTTGTAGAATGGCTGCAACAGAGCAAGACTTTCCTGGATGGCAGAAAGTAGTCAGAAGAGAAGTTAGACCCAGACCCGGAATGTAGTGGTTCTGATTGCAAGCCAACCTGGCTGACAGTGTCCCCGTTTAAAGTCAGCACCTTCTCTCAAAGTTACAATAAGGGAAGACTTGAACTTGAACTTAACCAAACAGTAAACAATAGTGAATTCTTTTCTGCTCTTTTTAACTGAAAATTCAGGGATCTGTGTGCAGGAGTTGTATGACCTATGCATCAACACAAGAAGATAATCTTCTCTTTTTTTGTGGGGGGAGTAGTAATATAGTACATCTTCATTTTTCCAGTTAATCATTCAAATATGTCCTGGCTAGTAGGAAGTCTAGCCTCTCCTGTTTGAGTCTCTCTCTCTTTCTTTGACATCCCAAGTGGTTCAGATAAATTTCTCAAGCCAATGGCTATGAATATATTTCCAAATAATGGTAAACTTTCACTGATCCTCTTCTTATCATCTGCCATTGTCGCACTGTGTCCCTGTTGAAGATTTCTCCTGTTGGGTTCCACGGACATTCACCAGTTTGTGATAACGTCTTTCTAGTTTATTTTCCAGCACTACCCTCTCTCTCTACATGTTTGGGTTCAATGTAGAAATTGCCTGGTTAAGAGGTTGAGTTCTGCTATATATGAAGTGGATTTTAATTGTCTTTTTTTCCAGCTATGTGACCTAAACCAGAATGATCATCTCATCATTAATTTTCTCACCTATTAAATGAAAGTATTTGGCACCTATAAGAAGAAGATAATCTTCTCTCTTGGCCTTAGCATTTCTCCAAAACCCCATATGCAAGACCTGTCTGGCATCAGCCTCTGTGATTATCATAAAGTAGCAAGCTTTGGATGGGACTAAGATATCTTCCACTCCAGGTGCTTGCAATTCTAAGAACTCAGCATTGCACATGCTACCTGATCATGAGCCTCTAGGCTGCTTTCGTGTCCTATCAATTGATAAATCTGAGATGCGCTACCACCCAAAACTTAAGACAATTCGAGCCAGGCATGGTGGCACATGCCTGTAATCCCAGCTCTCAGGGAGCCTGAGGCAGGTGGATCAAAGTTTGAACTCAGCCTGGGTAACCTAGCAATTTTACAAGAGCCTGTCTTAAGAAAAATGAGTAAAGTATATAGCTCAATATGAAGGCCATGGGTTCCATCTCCAGTATCATGAGGCAAAACATTGTTTTATTGAATAAAAACCACGAATAGGGTTATTTATTTATTTATTTATTTATTTTACGTTTGTATTTTCAATTAGGTGTTTTTTTCAGGTAAATAGGAACAAAACAGGAAGGAACTTGGAATTCCTTAAATTAGAAGCAGGTCAGGGAATTGGGAAAGCTGAGCAGAGAGAAGGAAATATTTTGAGATGTGAAGATAGATTATAGTGTAATAGAGAGGAAATTCTTTTGGGATTTGAGTCAGAAAACCTGGGCCACCTAGTTAAACAACCTTGGAAGTTATTTACCCACCTTGACCTTGGCCAATAGGATTATTTAAAAAAGAAAATCAAAACTTTAAGGAAAGAGACTTTTGGAAGAACCTGCTCAAGTTCAAATCTGACCCTAACACTTACGGTTGATATGGATTTAGGTGAGTTACTTGCTCTATTGGATCTCTTTCCATTATATCACAGGTAAAAATATAAATAATAAGAGCACCTTCCCTATGAAGCTACTGTGAGGCCTGAATGGCATTGTGCCTGCCAAGCACTCCACAAAAGGCATGGCCCCTAGAAAGTGCTCAGTGAAGGTTAAGAACAAATAAGCAAATACAACATATTGAACTAGAATTTAAGGGTCCACCCCAAGACCACTGCAGTAGAATTTTCCACAGGGAAACATTGCAGAAGAAGACACTCAGCCTATTTCCACCAGGAGAAGGGGTTGTGCTATTCTGGTAACCACCAAGCCACAATTAAAAATATAAAGTAAAATAACCAATACAATCTCCCTGAGCCTCTACTACCAGTTCATCTGGTTCCTAATTAACACATTCTTGGGCTGAGCACCTGTGGTGTGACTTTACCAGCAGGTCTTTAACCCTGCTCTGTGTTTCTCTATTAGATGAGCAGAGCCAAGTCAGTGGGCTGAAAGTAAGGGAAGAACCCTAGTCATGAACTTGGTAAGTAAGGTGGTGTTACTCAAGAAGCTCATACACAGACCAGCTAATCTAGAGTGTGATCCAGAAGTTGGCCTAATAAGTCATCATAATTTTGAGGAAATGTTGAGGGTAGATGCAGCTTCAAGGCACCAACCACAACTATAATGCGTTCTGAAGACACTTGCCATTCCTGCTGCTGACAGAGCAGCAGGTCCTGGCAGAAAGGACATGATTTGCCACCCATAGTAAGAGTGGAAGGAAATGTGAAATTTCAGTTAGAGAATGTCCACAGGTGAAAGAAACACTGTTTCTTTCTCATGTAAATTTATTCAAATTAGGAACCACTAGCCTTGGTGCTTACAAACTTTCTATATTTCCAAGCCTCTCTTTTGAGTGGTGTAACCAGGGCCAGGTTGCCCATTGGGCAGAGTAGACATTGTGCCTCAGGCTCATAAAACTTTTAAAGGATCATGAGAATGTCTTAATTTTAATTTAGTTTAAAATCAGAAGAAAAGGGCTGGGGGTATAGCTCAGTGACACAAGTACCTTCCTGGCAAGTACAATGTTTGAGTTTGATTCCTGGTACAAAAAAATTAATAAAATTAGAAGAAAAGCCCAGGTGTGGTAGTGCACCCCTGTAATCTTAGCACCTTGGGAGGCTGAGAAAAGAGAGCTCTGAGTTCAAACACAGCCTTGACAACTGTCTTAGTTACTTTTTCCTTCACTGCTGGGACAAATACCCGACACTCAAAACGAAGGAAGAAAAGCTTTATTTGGCTCACAGTTAGTGGAGGTTTCAGTCTATACTCAGCTGGCTCCAAACCAGGGTGGCGCATGGCAGAGAGCAACAGTTCATGAGGGTGAAAAACAGCAAAACTACAAGAGCGAAAAAGGAGGAGCAGTGGCAGCAAAGAGCAAGTCTGTCTCCCTTATGTTGTATTGAGGCTTTCTGCCCCAGGATGGGTGTAGCACTCACACTCACAATCCCACCAGCACCCACATCCATAATCCCTGCACTGGATCTGGGATTAACCACAAACTCTAAAAGTCTGCCCCATAGCTGCATTAGGCTTTGGCAGAACAGCTAGACACTAATCATAACAACAACTGAGCAAGATCCAGTCTCCAAAAAAAAAATTAAAAAAGGGCTGGAGATAGAGTTCAGAACAAAGACCCTGGGTTCCAGCAACACAAAGGAAAAGATGAGAGAGGTAGGAGAGAAGAAGGAGAAGAAGAGAAAATAGTAATAATCCATTCTGAGTTCTCCTCTTTTATACAAATACAGTCTTAAATAAGATATCAGGGATTTTCTTATTATTTTCCTATTCTTTTTCTGAAGGAAGGGATTATGAATTCACAGAAGTCTTGGAGCCCTTGAAAAGTTACACAGTGCATCCCTACATGGAACTCATGGTCTTTCCTTAGGACACCCTGACTTTGAACCCCTCCACATAAAACAAGCAATGCTGGACAGATAAGATATGTCCTTGGCTCGGCCTGTGCTTTCCACCTGACCAGAGCCCTGCTGAAGTCCGTTTTTTCCAGGAAGGACCTCGGCCCACTGGGCTCTCCAAAAATGGCTCGGGTTTTTCCCGTTCCAGCCACAGTTGCAGCTTGGCTGGGTTTGCCTGGGACTTTCCCATTTTAGCACCCGAAGTTCCATGTGCTGGAGAACCCCTCCCTCCTGGCAAACCAGGAGAGTTTATCACCCTCACTCCAAGGTCAAAAGGTCCAAGAACTGCTGTGGAGTAAATAGGATTGTTACTGTGGATTCCCCTCTGAACCTCATCTTCAGAGAGAGGAAATGAAAATCCATAAAGTAACCAAAGGCGCTAACTCTTTACCAACTGAGGCCAAGTCCACCAATGGAACCTTCTCTATCTGAAAGTCATTTGACTGCTTTAACACAGAAAATAATGTACCTATAGATCACTAATTCCATCCAAGAGCTATTTAAGCCCACATCCCAAGAAATACTGAAGACAATAGCTGAAGACAATTTGGGCAGTCAGAACTATCAAGTGAGAAGCACTCCTGGCATCTAGTGAGAATAGGCCAGGGATGCTGCTAAACCCCTACAACACAGAGCCTCCCAACAACACTCACCCCACCTGCCATGTCTTGACCTAGACTAATAATTACTGAATAGCAAGCATCAGATAACAAGACTGTGTGTGCAGCCTATGCCCAAAACATTTTCAGAAAGTGATGCTATTATTATTGTTGTTCTTTTCACTGGTTTCAGTTTTAGAGGATGACACAATCTTCAACCAGTTCCTTCAGATAAGTTTGACCTGACCTCCCAAATCAAGAACCCAAACATTATTACTCCAGCAGGACTTAGTTGAATGAAGTATAGATTTCCTGCTGGCCTCCTTCTTCCTCAGCCCTCCCCCTAAAGGCTGCACACCGCAAGGCCCAGGCTTGCACACACATCCACCGGTCCTTGCAATTCCCAGGTCCCAGAGAGCCTACTGTATGCCACCATAGGAAATAATTAGCCACTCTGGCCCCATACCAATTAAATTCTCCCATGGTTGTTTGTTAGCAGAGTGGGGAGGCGGGCTTGGTGGCAAACGTTTCCTGCTTTTCTCATCCAAACTCCTGCGTCATCAGCAAGTGGAGCCGCTTCTCAGGAGGCCCACAGCTGCATTCCCAGGCGGGTCAGCCAAACATTCCTGGCCCACTAGCAGGCTGACCATCCCATTTGTCAGGAAAAGGGAAGAGACCACTTCTGCGAAAGGTTTTTGGACAGGGTTGTTTTGAAGATTCTGCATCCCTGACCCTGAGATGAATCTCCCATCCTGGGAGTTCTGGCTGGGTGTCTGGCTCCATGCCAGGAAATGGCAGCTGAGACTACTGATTCACCCATCAATTTTCAGGATAAAAATGAGAGGGAAGATCCTGGAGACTACACCAGCCAGTCCATTTTATTTTATTTTTTGTGCATGGTACTGGAGATTGAACCCGGGTCCTTCTCATTGTACTACATCCCAGACCTTATTTTATTTTATATTTTATTTTAAGACAGAGTTTCTCACTAAGTAGCGTAGTAGTCCAAGCTTGACTCCAACTTGAAATGTCATGCACCAGCCTCCCAGGATTAGAGGCATGCACCACCCCACCCTTCACCAGCCAACTTTTCTTAAAGTATATTCCTTGAAACATTTATTCTCAGGTTAAAAAAAATGTGGGTCTACTAGCTTCGAAAAGACTGAGCTGAAGAAAACTGCACAGGTTTACAGCAGGACTTCTCAAAGCCTGGAGTATATTTTGATTCATTTTGTGATTCTGGAAGGAAATGTGTTATCAAGCTGTTTAACACTATGAGAGACCAGAATTCAGTATTGCTGGGGCCTTTAGGGATGCTATACATATGCATCAAGATCGTCCCATGAGGGCTGAGGAGATAGTATGAGGGTCTAAGCACCTGCCTGCAAGTGCAAAGACCACAGGCCAAGCTGGCCCTGGAACTCTGACACACTGTGCAAGCCAATGAAACTGGGCGTGATGGTACATGCCTATAATCCCAGTGCTGGGGAGGCTGAGCCAGGAAAATCAGTATGAGTCCAAGCTGTGTGGTGAGACCCTTACCTAAATAAATAAAATTGTCCCATGAAAGACAAGGCCCCTAGAGCTCAAGGCCCCACTAGATAGATCCTGGAGCCAAAATACCCTGTGCTTTTGGGTGCCCCTGGGTGTGTGGGTAGAGCAGGAGAAAGCAGCAAGAGTGGAACAAAGGGGCTCTGGGAGATACTTTTGACGCAGAACTCTCGGATGGTCATGGAACTTTCTTCTGCTCTGCTGCCATGAGGTAGGCAGAGGGACGTGGGATGAACAGTCTGTTCACCATAAAGCCTTTATTTCCCCTTCTGGACCTCTCAGACTCCAGACACTGTAAAGCAGGAACATTTGTTCTAATCTGATCTTCTGACTTAATGCACAAAGGACAGCAGCTCTCCTAAGGGGCGTGACCTACCCAAGGTACAACCCAGGATCCTAAGACAGGGGTCCTATGCTCCCAGTTCCTGGACTGTAAAATGGGACTGACTACAATTCTCTCCCTGTGATGAGCAAACACTGCACACCAGGCCTGGCACATAGTAACACCTCAGTAAAATGCACCTGCTCTTTGCCAATATCAAGAGTAGTGGCACATACATGAAGTACTTCCCTTGGACCAAGTTACACTGTAAGCTGAGGCAAAAGGATCACAAGTTCAGTTCTACCTGGGCAACTTAGTGGCTTAGTGAAACCCTACCTCTTTTTTAAAAATAATAATGAAAAGGGTTGGAGTTGTAGCTTAAATTGGCCCCCAGAAAAATATGGACACATGCTTGAAGTGAACAAGCTCATGATCCATGGTTCATTCACTCAACGTGTTTGAGTAACTGCACTCCATGGGATCATGAGGGTAAATGGTAAATAAAAGAGAAGTTACCTCTTTCCTTCATGGAGCTCACAACTCTGTGGGGAAGAAAGAAGTAAAACAGACAAGGGGAAGCCAGAGAATCACTTCACACTAGAGGATGACCGGGGTGGGGGTGGGGAGTGAGGTAGGCCACAAGGCTACCTTTGGGTTCCTAACAGCAAGACTGTCTTCTGCTTTGCCTACGCACACAAAATATTGGCCCTACAGGGCCTACCAGGGCTGTGACTCAGACCTTGGGCATGTTGTCACAGGACCTCATTTCTCACTGTGCTCCTAGCCAGTTACATAACAGGACTGCCACACCTGAGGGAGCATCTGTGCACAGAGATGGCACTCACCACTTCTCGAGTCACACAGCAGGCCAGTCGTGGATCCAGAAAACACAAATTCTGACTTCCAGTGCATCTACCAAGCTGTTAGGAGGCTCAGTGCATTTTTCTATGAAAGAAAATACTAGCAAAATGTCTGTGGGGGAACATTCCATACCTAATCTTCAAAAGCAGCATCTTGGTGACTGACATTCTTTGAACCCTGTGCCCCAGGCAGTGCGCTCAGCAGGTGATATGCATGATCTCACATAAACCCCAGAGCAACCCATGGGTGAGCGTTCTCACTGTCCCCACATTTCAGATGAGAAAACTGAGGCACAGGAAGCTTAAGTAACTTGTTTAGGTCCAGCAGAGGAGGAAGGCTCAGTGCTGGGAATGGAAACAGGTGGGCTGATTGCAGAGCCCATCCCCCACTTCCCACCTGACCAGGCTGCTGCTTTCTGAACTGTGCAGCCCTGAAGATGCAGTTGAGCTTCAGGAGCTGGTGCCACAGGCCTTCATGCTGAAGCTGTCACTTCCGGAATACCTCCACTGAGCCCAGCACGGCACTAGGGTAGTCGCATATGTAGATGAGCCCGCTCAGTCTGCGTAGGGACTATGGGAAGCAGGTAGTACAACTCTCATTGCTCAACTAAAAAAGTAAGGTCTTCATCAGTTAAATAATAGGGCCGAATAGTCCAATATTAGCAAGGTGATTAGAGCAAAGAAAGTTTAAGAACATTTCCTCCACCCACCACCCACCCCCAGTTATTGGCACTTCTATATATTATTCACAAGTTATGGCCAGGGCTTGCACTAGATATTTATGTTCTCCATGTTCACTGCCCTCCCGGAGGGCGCTGAGTCATAGAGTGCTGCACAGACACGTCACGGTGTCCCACAGCTCAACCCTGTGGGTCCTAGGACACAATCCTGTGTTCACCTGACCCTGAAACCTCTGCACATCTGTTTCAAATAAAACAAGATGACGTGTCCATCAAGGAGAGAGGAAACAAACCACGCTACCTCTGCAGAATGGAAGAACACAGTCACGATACCTGAAACAGAGCTGACCTCAAATGCATTACACTCTGGAGAAGACCAATTCAAAGGGCTCAGAGACCCTCGATCAGCATAAATCAGATCAAGGGCTGTCACAGGGAGAGCAGGTGGGCAGGGGGAGGCCAACTGCACGTAGCACAGGGAATTGTGGGGCTCTGGATCTAGTCCACATCTTGAGGATGACAGGTACATGACTGTACATGTTTGTGGAAACTTGCAGAACTGCACACTAAAATGGATAGATTTTATTGTTTATAAATTACACTTTCATTTTTCTTTCCAGTGGAATCTAAGGCCTCATATGTGCTAAGCAAGTACTCTCCCATGAGCTACATTTCCAGCCCTACGGCATAATTTTCAAAAAAAAAAGAAAGAGGGGATTATTCTAGGGTGCTGAGCTGGCACTGAATCTTCAGGGAACATTGACTGACTTCCTTCCTTGAAGTGTGTCATATAAAAAAAAAAAAATGTTGATTTAATCAGCAAATGTTTGCCAAGCACCTGTACTATGTGCCAGGTAGAAAAGAGACTAGTGCGGACAGGACACAGGTACTCCTGGAGCTCCTACAGTTTGTACTCCAGATTAGGCACAAAATAGTAAAATGAGTTTAGTGTGGCAGCACATACCCGTAATCTCAGCACTCTGGAAAGCTGAGGCAGGAGGATTGAAAGTTCAAGCCCAGCCTGGGAAAATTAGCAACTTTGTGAGACCCTGTCTCAAAAAATTTGTAAGAGATTAAGAATGTAGCTCAGTGCAGAGGCCCTGAGTTCAACCCTCAATATCAAAAATAAATAAAAATAAAAATAAATTAAATAAAAAAGATCATCTTGGCCCATGGTAATAAAATAAAGAGCCAAAGCAGGTGATGAGAGACAGTGAATGTGGTTAGGTTAGAGAATATACTTTGAGTAAGAAGTAGCACGCAGGGCTCTTGATTAACCACACCAAAGTATTACAGGATAATAATAGATTCAAGCATTTCCGAACTTCAAAACATCCTCGCCAACAGTGATCCAGTCATGTCTCACTGACCCATGACAGGTCACCTGCAGAAACACCCTGACCCCAGGGAGGTTTCTTTGTGTCACCCAGCATACAGGGAATCCTCATTAATTTTAACAATCAATTACAGGAAACATTTAAAAAGAGAGCTACATTGGGCCCAGGAACGACATTATTGTTCCTCAGGACTTGCAGCAAAGCTTTTGGGTTCTTCACAGGGCTGCACCCACCAATTCTAAGTGGATTCATCATCCATTCTTTTGCACAGTGTTAAAGATTCCATTCTTCTCCAATCTGCACTATTTGCTTTGCGTCATGTTTGCTGAACAGCACATTCCTCCCTTCCTCTGGTGTCTTTCCTGTGCTCGGTACCTCAGAAAACCACAGGACTTTAAAGGCTTTGGTTTTGATAGATTCTGCTGCAACTCAGCCCCTTCCATCCCGAGAAGATGACCTAGAATGGCCTACCATGGTTACAAGGTGTGTCCTGTGGTTGCTAGAACACATTCTTTCTCCTTTTCCTTTGCTCATCTGGAGAATACCTCAAGCACAGACCATCGAGATAGAGCTCAACATTTGTCAGAGATAAAAGTGGGAATGATCTTGGCATTTCTGAAAATACACCGTGTTGTCCTCAGTATCACCATTCTAACCCCTTGTGCTCCCTAACTCAGACTGTAACCTGATTTGGTCTGGTGCCATCTTTGACTTTTGGGTCGAAGAACCTGATTACTGGGTCTGAGATGGTTTTAAGAGAAAGGCTATTATGTTGTGATATCCAAACCCTAGCAAAGGTAAGTTGCAAAATCTGATGCAAGTTCTTCCTGAATTTCCAGTGTGCAGAAAAGAAAACAGCTTGTCTTTTGTTTCCATAAATTGTTTACACAGGGTTTTCACTGAGTTCCCCACCTTACATACATAGAAATAATGACTCCTAGCCAGTTGGCACTTTCTGTTTTAATTGGTCCCTGAGCACATCTTTTTCTCCTTTAACTATGAAGGTCAAGAATCTTCACTACTAATCAAAAATAAGCAAAGAATTTGGAGAAATCCCAAACAGAGAGGCTGTAGGATTGCTCTTGCCAAAGGCTGGCTGTGAAATCTGCATCTCCTATGAGAACTGCCACTCTGTCTCTGGTCCCGTACAACTGGGACTCTCCTAGAAGCACTCAAGCAAGAGCCAGCCAGACAGCTCAACAGACTAAAGTGTCTGCTTAGGCAATGACCGGGGTTCGATCTCCAGCATGCCATACCGGCCCCACCTCCAGGGCGTGCTGACATGGTGACTGAGACTGGCCATGGTGGTTCGCACCTATAATCCCAGCACTTGAGAGGCTAAAAACAAGAGGATCACTATGAGTCTGATCAGTGCAGTGAGGCGCTGTAGACCCTGTACTGAAAAAAAAAAAAAAAAGTTCTCAAGCAAACACTTGCGTGTTTTCACTTGCCTATCGGGAGTCTATCAACAGCTGTGTGATATAGCCCAGGCTGGCCTGGAACAACCCCCTGGCTTCTTGATTAAATTAAACCACCATGGATGATTTCCAAAGCAGTGAAGGACAAACTGATGTTGAAGAAACAAACCATAAAAATGTTCATGATAGTGGTGTTTATGATGGTGAACAAAAGAAGAAAGGTAAGAGGAAGAAAGGAAAGAAAGAGAAGAAAGTAAAGGAGAGGAGAAGGGAGGGGAGGGGAGGGGAGAGGAGAGGAGAGGAAAGCAAGGCAAGACAAAAACAATGTAAATATCTGATAATGTAAGAGTGGTTGAATGAATTCTGGAATAGCCATATTTGATAGTAATCATCTGTAGCCATGTATGCCGATGCTAAAGAAAGTCATGAGAGGACATGAACTGATTTTCCTTTCCTAGCAGTATGAGCATACTAGTGGGAAACTAGTGATATTTGGCAAACAAATAAATGAATATTCAGGAATTACTCTTAACTTACAAAAACTTTTGCATTTGTATGTATAAATTGCTTTTATTTTTAAAACTGCAGGATTGAAAGAGTATACCCTAAAATATTAACAGCTTTTATATTGAGATACAGGATTATGGATTTTTTTCTTTGGGATTATTTGCATTTTTTCATTGTGCATAAAAAAACTCTTACTTTTTAACATTCATAAAATTCCTGTGTAACATTTTTAGAATTTGGTATACATTATTTCATTTAAGCCTCATAGAAGTCATTAGTTTAATTTCACTTTTACTGTAAGAAAAAGAGGGAGGGAGGGTAGGTAACTTGTTTAAAAACACACATGTTTGATACAAACACAATTTTTCACCAAAGAAGCAGGAATAAAGGCCCCATTCTCAGAAGTCTCCCCACTTCTGGCTACCAATGCTACCACTGTGACATGTTAGTCTATTGCTGGTATACAAATGACCACACATGAAACCTTGAAAATTTACTCCTCCTGAGCCCTTTGTTTTAATTTTAAATATTGAGACAGGGTCTCGCTAAGTGCTCTTGCAGGGCTCTAACTTCAATCTTCCTGCCTCAGCCTGCTATAGACACATGTCAACAGGCCTGGCTTCTCTCAGTAGCTGACGGTGCTATACTTGTCTGCCTCTTGCCTCTGGTGCCTGGTTAGATTCTCTGTTGAGTATCTCTCTGGATTGAAATTAAGATGCCAGTGAGGATGGCTGACCTCATCCTGTCCTCTGTATCCTCTTCTCAGTACAGGGGTCATTGGAAGAATTGACTTCCTTGCAGGTAGAGGACTAAAGCCTGTATGTTCCTGCCAGCTGTGCCCTAGGCACTGTACTCAGCTCCTACAGGCACTCACAATCCCTGGCCCCATGGCCCCATGGGCAGTTCACAGTTGTGGATGTTTATGTCTGCGCAGGTCCTGGCTTCCGCCTCCACCACTCACCCTAAGATGTTAAAGGGCTCACAGGACCCAGATCGGCACCCTATGTTATAAATCACCTACTTTGAAACATCTTTGACATCTGAAAACTTTCCTCACAGCAGTAACTAGAATCTTCAGCCCACCACATTTATTTCTGTGTATTATTTTGGTCGTTTTCTGGGAGGTTGAGGGTCATTACTGTTGTTTGCAGTACTGGACATTGAACCCAGAGACATTAACACTGAGCTACTCCCAGATCTGTTTTGTTTTTTATTTTGAGACAAAATTTTAAGACACCATCTCATTAAGTTGCTAAGTTTTCCAGGGTGACCTCAAAATGGAAATTCTGTGGCCTCAGCCTCCCAAGTAGCAGGGATTACAGGTATATACCACCACATTCAGATTATTTTTCTGTGGTTTTTAAACACTGACTGCTGAAACTCTCAGAAAGGCTGTTTTCAGGGTTTTCAGGTCTAACAGAACTCTTTGAAATGACATCCCCACTAACCCACCTATTCAGTGTCCTGTACTGTTGCTGGCAGCATCCTACTTAGGAGGCTGTGTGTTACTGTCACGCCAGCCCTGGGAGCTTCCCTCTGCTTCTTCCATTCTCTGTTCTGTCTGGATGGCCAGGTAATTCCCACTGTGAAGAGGAAAAGGCCTGCTCTTGGAGCCGAGAGCAGCAGCCACCGTCCAATGTAACTAGGACTGATTCCAGCTCCATTAGCCAGTGCCATTTGGTGTGATCCAAAACTTTTTCTGACATCTCAGCTGTAGCTTGCCCTCCCCCACCCTTCCTATTATGTTCTCTGGTTTCCCTGAAAATGTCTGTGTTCTTATGAGCGTGCCAAGAAAATTGCTCTGAAGCCATCTGGACAAGTAATCCCAGCGTGAAAATATCTTGGTGTTTCGGCTTCCTGAACCAAAAGGGTTTTGATCTGAGTCACCCACGGAGACCCGCCCTCAAACAGCCTCCTGTGTCTGGGAGAAGGGAAATGACACTAAAGAGAGACACAGACAAGGAAATATCACCCCGACTAGGTTTCTTCACATCTGATCACTGTTGAAAGAAAGAAAGAAAGAAAGAAAGAAAGAAAGAAAGAAAGAAAGAAAGAAAGAAATCCCACTAGTTTTTCAAAAGTAGTAAGTAAAAAAAAGGGAAAGCCAAGGTCTAGAGAATTAGTGCTATGTACATGCATATTAGTTTAAAAATTTAAAGGTAATAGCCCTTTAGAAATGAACTAAACTTGTTCCAACCACACTATTTGGCATCCATTTGGTTCTTGATAATTTCAAGGAAAATATTGGTACTGGCACACTGAAGAGTGCCATAATTCCAGCACTCTGGGAGGCTGAAGCAGAAGGATTGCAAGTTCCAGCCCTGCCTGGACAATTTAGTGCCTTAGAGAGATCCTGTCTCAAAACAAAAATATATAAAGAGCTGGGGATGGAGCTCAGTGTGGTGGCCTGGCTTCAATCACTATAAAACAAACAAACAAAGCAGGAAGGAAGGAAGGATGGAAGGAAGGAAGGAAAGAAGGAAAGAAGGAAGGAAGGAAGGAAGGAAGGAAGGAAGGAAGGAAGGAAGGAAGGAAGGAATCAGAGAATAAAAAGTGAACCTGTGCTAGAAGTATAAATTAGCCAGTTATTGATAGAAAATAGAAGTCAGTATAAGTCTTAAATGAGCTTATCTCCTGTGATTCTATTTACTAAAATTAGGGGTCAAAGAAATACTCTCTATTTTCTTGAGGAGAAAATGTGATGATCAATGTTAGCATTTATCAGAATCTCAGTAAGCCAGAGGCTTTATTCCAGGACAAGCATATCAAAATCAGAGGAAACTCAAGTGCCTATACAAAATGGCTGGCATTGGTCAGCCGGCCCCATGCATTCTCCTTATACTTTAAATAATCAATAGATGACTTAGACTATCAAATACAATGGAAACACTGTATAAATGATTATTCAGGTGTATTGTTTATAACCATAAGAGAGAGAACCTACACATGTTCAAATGTAGATGTAACTGTTTTTCTAATATGAATGTAGCTAGGTGGAACCCACAACCACAGAGAGCCCACTGTCCATGCTCCTCTGAGGAGTACCAGACTTCAAAGCGAGGTTGAAACCTAACATCTTAACAAAGCCCAAATTCTGCAACTGAGCTCATCAAAGCTCATTTTCACCCAGCTGCACACGGAGCAAAGGGAAATAGGCCTGCAGAAACCAAATAATAAGCGAGGACACAAACCTCCTACTCCCCCTAGTCATTGCTTGAGGGATGCTTTCAGTGGGACTGAGCTCCCCAGAATAGCCTTCTTGGGGCCCTGGTGGCTCTGGCAGTCAAAGAAAGCCTGAGGCAAGCCAGGTATAGTGGCACATGCCTGCAATCCCAGCACTCTGGAAGGCTGAGGGAGGATTTCAAATTTGACTTAAATTCATGATTTAGTGAGACCCCTATCTCAAACTAAAAAATGAAATAAGGGCTAAGAATGTAGCTCAGTATGAAGGCTCTCAGTTCAATCCCCAGTATGAGAAAGAAAAAAAAAGTGAAAATTACTTTATACCACAGCATAAGCAGTCTTCTTAACTCTTTTCCCCTAGCACTTTATGAAAAGGATCAAAATAAAACAAAGTGCGTGCAATGTTACTAACACCCCCATGTGTCATGATAACTATTTTCTTGTGTTTAGTTGATTAAAAATCCACCCACCAGATATCCTTCTAGCCATCCACCAATTCATAATATTTTTGATTCATTTCAAAGTCAGTTGACATCAGTACGCCTTCACCCAAATATTTCAGCAAAAGTATCACTGGCTAGAGCTCAGTTTACACTGCTTTTACTCTTTGTATAATATATATATATACATATATATATATGTATATATATATATATTAAAATGCACAAATAAATATGCTGCAAGTGTTGACAAGCCACACAGATGCTAGGTACAAAAGTCTCTGAGTGCTGACGATGAATTTATTTGCATAAGCCCTCAGAAACTGCTTTCATGGCCTTTCCCAGAAAATCTCCTTCGGAAATCTCTTTCAGAGGCAACTATTGTATTTTTCTACCATAAAATAGCTTTGCCTGTTCTAGAGTTTCCTACAAATGCAGTCATATAGTATGTACTCTTATTTACATAATTCTCCTGTATTGTTGTACATACCAGTCATTATCCACATCATCCCCATGGTTCATCTATCCTGTCATTCTTTTTGATAACTGCTGCATTCTGTCACTAATGATAAACTGTTTTTTCCTCCTATCCCAAAGAGATTTAGATTCTCCAAGCATGGTAATACATTCTGGGAGGATGAGACAGGAGACTAGAAAGTTCAGTTGCAATCTAGGCAATTTAGATAGTAAGTCAGACTCTGTCTCAAAAAAAAAAAAAAAAAAAATGTAAGAATTGCAAATATATCTTAACAGAAAGGCATTAGGTTTGATCCCCTGTACTATAAATAAATAAATATTTTAAAAATTTTAAAAGTCTGGGGTGGTATCCCAGTGTGAAGTTGTTGGTTTCCATGCTCAGAACGGGAGAGGGAAAGACTGAGACAGAGATAGATAGGTAGATAGACCAATGGATAGAGAGATAATAGAAACATAGAGAGACAGAGAGAGATTAAGATTTAGTTTCCGCACAGATGACAACTATATAGGCTGAATTCCAAGGTGGAGTTGGTCACAGCCTCTGCTTTGGAGTCCTCAGATCTGAGAGCAAATGTGTATGACAAATCCAAGATCAAAATGCATGGGTCTGGTTTATGAGGCAGGTGATCTGCGCAGCACTCTAGGGAAATGAGAACTGGGAAAGACTAGATCAGTCATTTCCCCTGTCTGCAGGAAAGAGCATTAAGGTCAAATGTTTGCTTCCCACCCCCAACACCTCTGTTCCATTGCACAGCTGGGAGAATGGTCACAGAGAACAAATTTCTGCAAATATTTGTAGATATTAAACTGCTCCAGTGTGGAGATCATCTTGTACACATTCCTCTGTTCCCCACTAAACTTTTTGTTTCTGGCAGCCTCTCTGCGAGACCTGCCTGCAGACTAGCTGCTGGCCTTGCTCTCCATCCTAAGCCTTTGTTCCACAACTCATATCCTAGGAAGTCTCTGGGTTTCATTAGATAAGCTCTCCCTCCACCCTCTTTTCACACCCATTATCACAGGCCCTGGAAGGTGGTGATACGTTTTCCTTACTTTCCCCCGTTTCTCTTTTATTTCCCACTGATAAATGGCAAAAGCAGCTGTAGGGTTTGCTTTGAAGGCTTGATGGATGAGCATGATGAATCGGCTGGTTGATGGCCCAGAGCAAATGAATCCCATAACAGAAAGGGACTAAAGGGGAGCACGGGAAGCCGGCTCCCAGCTTTAGGTTTTTCAAACTCCCCTTAAAAGCCAATGTTTCTTTTAATCTGGTTCCAGTTTCTGTGGTGACTCGGCATATGTTTAAAAGAAGGAGAGCTAGAGAAGTCTTGTGGATATAAACAGGGAATTCCATTCTCCAGTCTGACTCTAAGGGCACATTGTCATTCGGGGCATTTAAATAGCTAGGAAACCACTTCAAGGCCCCTCAGAAACAACTGGGCAGCTTTGGGAAGAGAGACAGTTGGCAAACCAAGTGACAGAATTTAAAACTGTAAATCTTTAACATGAGGATTGACTAGCAAAATACAGCTGTTGCTGCTTATAGGCATATACAGTACCGTTGTTTGGAAGGGAAGTCTACTCTTGAGCTGATTATCATAAACTGCTTGGTTACTGTGAAATGGTAAGCATTAGAGGTTGGAATCTGGTCTTGTTTTGAACCCAAGAAAAATAAGAGCAGTTATTTCATGGCCTGTAGTGTTTTCTGGTCTTAAAGGGACAAAGAAAATAAGTGGCAGCTCTGGAGCTGCCGTTTAGACTGGGACTGAGAAATTTCAAGTCCTCTTTTGAAATTCAAGAGATACTTGATAGAGAAGAAAGATCTTGGTGGATGGATGGTTCCTTTGTTTTTAAACAAGAGAGGCCCTCATCCTCCCTAGAAGGAAAGTCATTCAAAGGAAATCATTAAAGGACATCCCTTTTTGCACAGCTTAGCATCTGGCAGTACATGCAAAACCAAGTGTACAATTGATGCAATTACCCAAATAATGAGGGTTGGGAGAGAAAGGAGGGGAAAATCTAGGCTTAGCGCTTTGGCTAATTGCTAGGGCCCTACAATTCACCCCAACTCCTTTAGAAATAGTCATCATGAAATAATTACTTATTATTTTCTAATTTCATGTTTTGAGGAAGGTAGAGGATACAAAAGATTGTTGAGCGTCAGGGAAGAGAACTAGTTTGGTTCATCAGAATTTTTTTATCCTTAAGAGTTCTAAGATGAACAGCAATGATTTCAAGACCAAACCTTTGAAAGAGGCTCTCCCAGCATTGCTGAATGTTAATAATCCTCCCCAACAGTGTGAGTGTGATGGAGCACTTGCTGGTGTCAACCACTTCACTAAATCTTTCTTGTGAATTAGCCTCCTCCTCCCTGTGCAGAGTGCGGTGTTTCCTACTCTTGAGGAGCTTGACAAACAAAGCGAGACATTTTTTAAATAGCTATTGTGCTCCGCACAAGGTGCATCCAGAAACACTAAGCAATGGTTGGAAAATACATGTTGTCATCCTCTGCTCCAGTCCCTTTTCACATTGGCTTTACTGAAGACAGATCCCGCGGGAGTGCGGAGGATTCCATGAAGATTTCTGCTTGTGTCCTCAGCTCATTTCCACAGTCCCAGTTGCCAAACCCTGGGCTGACTCTCAGTAATGATGAGTTGAGGAATAATAAAAGCAGAAAGGGGTGGAGTGCAGAATAGTAGAACTGTATTGTGTGTGTGTGTGTGTGTGTGTGTGTGTGTGTGTTAACAGTGCAAGTTTCATAAACCCATTCGCAAGGCTGATATGGCTCCCAACTGTGTAGAAAATTCATA
>PVKN010005378.1:0-30940 GCA_004027915.1 Capromys pilorides | reverse complement strand
TCAGCCTTGGACTGGGCAAAGCTGATCAGCTTTTCTTCTCCCTCTATGGGATTGTGAAGTATCTGGATATTGTCTGAGGACATGCATATTAATCATAAAGCCACAGAGAGCAATAAAATTCTTTGAATGAAAACATTCATTGTAAAATAAATGAATGTAATTATAATACGTAGGAATACTTTTGTCGAACTGAAATTTATAACCCTTAAAATCAAAACACAGCAGGCACACTTAATATTGTTCCAAGTAAGTGTCTTCCTCCGAGTTTTCTATTAATCAACTTTAACATAAACTCTCTTTTTCTTTCATTATTATGTTTCAACACAGCCAGAAATAACAGTAATTTAGAATTAGTTAGTAAATCATATGATTCAGGGTCTTTGAAGTTACTGGAAATGGGAAAAAATGAATGAAGATAGCTTTAATGAACCGTTGGTATGGGTAAGAATTTAATTTCATGATTTCTGCTTAGCGTAGACTTGCAGGATAAGGCAGTGACAGAAAAGGAAAGATGACCAGATTTGCCTGGGGAAAGACCTGGGTTCCACTCCTGCTTCTCTGTCACCTGTGTGGTGTTGGGTACATTTTGAATGTCTTTGGCCTCAACAGTCCTCACCAGTAGCATAAGGTTTGCTTGCCAGAGACATGAGAACAAGCAAGCAACATTTCATAGCTGACATGTGCTTTCGTTTTGTAAAGAATTGGGAATGTTAGCAATGACCGCAGTACCTGGGAGAGTTCCAGTTGGTATAGGTATAACGCATTATAGGAAACTTTGGGTGAAATGATATGTTCCCAGATTGTGTCTTTCAGTAAATTGGGCTGTAGCAGAAAGACTTTTAAAAAGGCTAATGGTTATCAAACGATGCCTTGTGTATTCATGGTAGCGCCATAGCAGTTAGCCTGCTTACAGCTTGACTCCTGAGTCCTAAAGCACATGGTTTGGTGGCTGCAAAGGAAGGAGGAAGGCAGAGGCCAGAGTGAAAGAACAGCCAGGAGAGCTGGCCTGTAGTAGTGCTTAAGTCTCTGAAGTTACCCCAAACCCCACCCCTACCAAATGCAAAAGGACTAAGAGACTCTGTTCTGCCAGGGGGTGGAATGCTTGCAGGTGGGATATGTACATCTGGTGGAAAAAAAATGTGCTAAAAGGTTTATTTGCATGAAGAAGAATTTTATTAATCATAATTATCCCTCCTTTTCCACTCTATTTATATGTGGAATGGTTTCTAGGAGTTACATTGTCACTAGATCTGGAAGCCAGCTGTTTTTGCAGATGGTGGAAATCTCTTGACTTCCACCTGTGTACAGCTGTGTGTATGCTTAGATGGATGGATGGATGGATAGATGGATGGATGGATGGATGGATGAGTAGATGGGTGGATGGATGGTGGGTGGGTGGATGGATGAGTGGGTGGTTAGATGGATAGATGGATGGGTGGTTGGATAGGTGTGTGGGTGGATGGATGGATGGATAGATAGATGGATACATGGGTGTATGGATGGATAGATGGGTGGGAGGGTGGGTGGCTACATGGATGGATAGATGGGTGGGTGGTTGGATGGATGATGGGTGGGTGAGTGAATGGATGGATGGCTAGATGGATGAGTAGGTGGTTAGGTAGATGGATGGGTGGGTGGATGGAGGAATAATGGGCTTCATGGGAGAGATGCATATTCTAACTCTGAAGTATTTGTTTTGTGCAACCGGGGTTTGAACTCACAACCTTGCACTGCCAGGGAAGCACTTCTGCCACAGAGCTGTCTCCCCGGCCCCTGAAGTACCATTTCTCACGGCAGTTTACCTTCTAAGGCCTCAGAGTCTTCCCTGAGTGCCTCCAAACTTGATTTCAGTTCTCACAGGCCATAAATATAGAGTCAAATTTGAATAGCATTGAAGACATTTCCATCCTAGCCATCGTAACATGTGCAGACAACACAGCCTCTGTGTGGGCCTGGTAGTGCTGCGCTGTCTCGAGCTGGAACCCCCTGTTCTTCCATGTACTGCTCTCTTTGTGTTCCTTTCCAGAAAAATAAGTTGGGAATCTTATTTCCCATAGTCATAGGAATCAATTTGAAATGTTGCTGTTGGAATCAGGATGAAAACACGTCCTTCTAGAATTCAGGTTTAAAAATCCTTAGCTACTTTTATTTCTAGCTTGTGTGTCATAGAACAGAATGCTAGCAGCAAACAAACACTGAAATCAAAACAGCAGCAAGGAGAACTCCCCCTTAGATGAAAAGGCTGAAAATCTCCAAACAGAGACTACCGCCCAGTTGAGTCCTAAGAGCACAAGGTGAGAGGAATGAATGAATGAATGAATGAATAAATGAATGAATGAATGAATGAATGAATGACTGTTCCTTGCACTGACAGAAAGTGAGGGAATTCAGAAAGAAAACACCTAATCAGTCTTTAGAAGTTTTAGTGAGAGCAAACTTTGGCAGATCTAGCCCATTTTACCCTCTTCCAATGTGATGTTCTCTCTAATGTTTTAAATAGAGAAGAGCTCTACAGATCAACTGCTATAACTGGGATAACATTGTGGCTTCCCTGTTGACAAAGGAATCTCCACAGGTGCAAGTTAAGGGGATAAAAAGTGTTAATTATTTAAAGCCCAAGTTCAGGCCCCCTCTGAGAACTCCTGTGGTTTGCTTTCATTTGTCCTTCTAAGAGCATCTATCCCTTCAGGAGTCAGCCTCTGATAGAAGGGCTTTAATAAACAAATCGAGCCTGACATCAGCTTCCTGGTGTGAAATCCCCATTTGTTGTCCGCCTACTGCATAATACAGAGTGTTGCCATGAGTTGCGTGCGCATTGTGCCCATCCTTGTGGCCTCCTGTCCTCAAGGACAGATGTGCCCTCAGGGCTGCTTTGCTGTCCCACTGCCTAGGGTACCTACCTGTTACGCGTCTGAACACAGGCTAGGAAGCGGTGCTGTTTTTACATTTAAGGAGACATTTCATATCTCTGCATGTTTTGTAGAAACTCTCAGCATGTTTTAGAAGGAATCGTGTATGAGTTTTGTCTGCAGTGGTCAGTTACTCAGCACTTCTAAGAGTAGAAAGCTCTAGTGCAGAAGTATAATAACTTTTTTTGATTTTTATTTTTATAGGGAATAAAACAATAGTAAAAGAAATTCGAAACGATTCACAAAACAAGGTGTACTTTCAACAAGGACGGTAATCCTGTTGCCACTTTTTGTACTCAGTATTTTGCCATAAATAGTAATGACAATGATGAGAGGAATTTATGTGCAGCAAAAGCAATGTTAAGGAAATTCATTTAGTATTTATTAATTGTATGGTACTGGGGCTCAAACTTGGGACCTTGCACTTGCCCAACAGGCTAAGGAAATATTTTAAAAATAATATTTACACTGAGATATCTATTAAACTATTTATTGCTCATGCATGTGGTGGGAGGATCTGTTCTGTTGTTTTCTAGCTACATTTTTGTCAGGTCCCCCCCCCCCCGTGACTGGGGAGATGTTTTAAAATGAAATAAAAACTACAATAAAAGATACTGATGCTCATTTGAGATGCACCTCTCATGCATCCCATCACCCTTGCCGTTTTCTAAAGTTGATCTCAAGTTCTTTCATGAGTATCTGTAGTACAGTCCGATGTTCCCAGTTGAGTCAGGCCTTTACCTTTGTGGTTATTTCAATTTTGGTGACGATCGAGAAGTTACATGGTACATTGGTTGAGCACGCACTTTGCCTTAGCAACCCTGCCTTTTAATTGGTTGGTAGTAGCAGCATTCGCTTTTTTTTTTTTTTTTTTGTATATATTTAGTACAGGGTCTACAGAGTCTCACTACACAGTTTGGACTCCTAGTGTTCCTCTTGTTTTCAGCCTCCCTAGTGCTGGGATTAGCGGCGTGTGCCACCACACCCAGTCTCATTCCACATCTCACTGTACCCCAGGGACAGGACCAGCACTGCAAGCCAGAGATCAAAACCCTGGCTCCCAGTAGCCCCAGCGTCTGCCTTAGCAGGTGCTTTAATCCACTGAGCTGTCTGGCCAGCCCCTTCGCTGCTTGTTTTCATCACATCTCATAAAGGCACTCATGAAGGACTTCCAGAGCTGCTTCAGAGACTGGCAAGAGCAAGAAGATGCATTTATTTAAAATGAGAAAGCATTTTAGCTGTGGGGGGGTGGTGGTAATACAATGTCTTTTACTATAAATTCAAATAGTCATCGTAACTTTGATCCCCCGTAAGTATCGCTATAGTGTAGTGTATAGATGCGTGAACATCTTAAGTCTGTGTATGCGGGGTCAGTATAGAGATAGCAACGTCCAGCTACAAAATCGCCATTGAGGAATCAGCTTTGAATCTCACATTCCCACAGGTGTGGAAAGGTGGGCAGTCAGTCACGGGTCTTCAGGACAGAGTCCGCAGGGAAGACAGCGAGCAGCTGCCCTGGGAAGTCTCTCCTAACGGGCTGCCATCCCTCTCCTGTGTGGAGGACTGAGGGAAGGAAAGAGATGTAATTAAAGTTGTGGGTGATTATGTTTCTTAAGGTGCATTTTAATTAGCTTCCATGAGAAGCAGGTGGTACAGTTGGAAGCTGTAGATTCTTTTCAGCACTGGTTTGCCAGCAGCAGCTCTTTATGATTCTTACAGCTCTTAGAACAATTTTTATTTTAACTTTCCTTTGTTTGGCTTTTGATTAATTCAACTGATGTTATAATACAACAACTGACACATTTCTAACAAAGCATGAGAAATAAAAGTTGTGTTATTTAATAGGTATAAATATTTTTTTTCTTTATTTATGCATTTGGTACAGGGTCTTGCTACCCAGCTCAGACTCGCGGCTCTTCTCCTCTTTTAGTCTCTCCAGTGTTGAGATTACAGGCGTGTGCCACCATCATGCCAGGTTGTAGAGGCTGGTTCTAGAATAATTTGTACAGGAAAAGGAGGTGGACAATTTGGTTGATAGTTTTATCATGGCACATTTCTGGAGTGTGACTTTACAGGAGAGAAAGACGGATCAAATAACGTTTGGGATTTGTGATGGAAAAGTGTCAATTTGGAACCTTGGTCACTTTCTTTTGACTTTCTTCAACTTGGACACTGAAACCAGAATAAGTGAGGGGAGGGATGGCAGGGAAGGAGCATGAACCAGAAGAAATGAGGGACTGTAGCCTTTGGTGTATACTCATATTGTGTGTGTGTGTGTGTGTGTATCTCTGTGTGTGTGCATCTGTGTGAGTTTGTGTATCTGTGTATGTGTATGTGTGTGTGCATCTGTGTGTATATTTTTGTGGTACTACTGTTAGAATCAGGGCCTCAGGCATGTGAGGCTGTGCATTTCTGCTGAGCTATATCCCACCCATCTTTTTGAAGCATCCTTAAATTGCCCAGGCTGGCCTCAAATTTGGAGTTCTTTTGTTTTAGCCTTCTGAGTCTAATAGCTCAGACTGCAAGCATGCACTCTTATACCTGGCAAGAATTTTTAAAATGCTTTACTTAGAAGAGCAAAGCACACAACCTAGCCCAAGTTTAATGTGTCAGAAGTGAACTTCTAGGAAGCTGTGGTTTTGGAGGGTTACAGAGTCTACATCTTGACTTGGACCAAGCAGTTGAACACCTTCAAGGCCCTGTGGATGGCAGGGTGGGGTACAGCCTGGGCGTGAAGTGAAGACTGAAAATTCTTCGTCCTTCTTGGATAATCTATGAGCTCCATCAAGGCCACAGTTTTCTGAGTGTTTAATGCACTCGGGACTTTCAGAAATGTAACATCAGTTTTAAATTTCCATTTACATTTTTGCCTGTGTTTTCTTTTTGTCCTTTGCTGCTGGGATTCTGAGCTGTCATATGGAGAAGCTGTCAGTAGGGACAACAAGAGAGAGACCCATGTGGCCTGCATCCCCAAAGAGCGTGGAGACCACAGAGGCTCAGATACAAAAGGCACTGAGACCCCCAGCCGATCCAAAGAACTGACTCTTCTCCCCAGCACTGAATTGCCAATCCTAGAATTAAATAAGTGTGTTGTTCATACCCCAAATGCCATTCTTGTTGCCTCTTTTGTTGGGGGTCTGTTAATAATTTAGGGAGTATTACAAATGTCATGGAGACAGGTATTTTGGAGTAAGAGCTGTGACTGACCCCACCCTATGCCTTGCCAGCTACTGATAACAGCGTGACTATGAGTTTGGGTTGGACTTCCGGCTGTGAAATTATGAGATGGAAGGTGAGCAGGAGTTCCATGTGGTGAATGGTTAATTTTGTATCAAAAAGGAATCTCCCCTTATGGCTGTTCTTAGGCAGGTGAGCTTGCTACAAGTGCTGCCATTTGATTATGTCTTTTTGATTATGCCATTTGGTTATGTCTTTATCAATTTTGCGTCTTGTCTCTGAAATTCACTTAATTCATTTGTTTCATTCATTTGCATTTGCGATACATTTTGACCCTTCTACATGAGAGGTATGCCAAAACTTCTGAAGCTAAAAGTAGGCAAAAACTATGCTGACGTTTGTTGGTAAATACAGTGGGGTGACAGATAAAGAAGCTGATAACTGTCATGCAGTAGTGTCTCCTTAAGGAAGGCTCTTTAGAGAGTGCTGGGAAGGGGATCCAGAAAAGAGCATGTGTTGGCCCCAGAAAGTTCCAGAACATCTTTGTAGAGGAGGGGATGCTTGGAGCTTAAAGCTGTGTTTGCGTAGAAAGTGAAGAAGGCTCGTGTTAATGTGAGCTTCCTGGCCAGCAAAGAGAGAACCTAAGAATCAGAACGAAGGCTGTTCTTGCCTAGTTTGGTTGTGATTCACAAGGTTTTTCAAACACATTCAGGATTCAATGCTATTTGACTGTATCCAGATTTATACTGAAGCTCGCAAGTGCGGGGACCTTGGGTACTTTCCTGAAAGAAGCAAAGATATCTTGGAAAATAGCGAAGTAGAGTGCGTTTTGCAATGGCCTGTGACCTCATGCGATGAGAAGTGCTTCTTCATCTTTGAATGTTCCTTAATCATGACGTAGCCCAGGGGAGCCAAATAGTTCATATGTTTTAACAAGCCAAGTGATTGTGTAAAAGCGCTGTTAGAAGGATTTATTTTAATTGGACATTAAGACATACTGATCTTAAATCACAGCTAGTGCTTTACTCAGAGCTCTGTCTCAGGTTAGCTTTCCTAACTCAAGCAGCTGAGCTGATTTATTTTTTATTCTTTGGTCATCAAATAAGCCTCAGTAATGAAGTTGCACTTGTTTTTGCTTATGTTAACTTCAGGCTCCTTAAATGCTTAGGCTGTGTGTTCAAAGTATCTTGAGGGTGTCTCTGTGTGGTTTAATGTTATTCCCCTTTTGTCGTTCGCACACCGTTTACTCTGTATCACTTCCAGGGCTATGATGTGCTAAGGAGTAGTGTTATCTGTCACCATGGCCCTCCGCTTGGAGGGGAGCTTGTTTGCCAGGATTCTTGGCAGTGCTTGGAGATAGTGTTTAGTTGTCACAGACAGGAGCGGAAGGTGACACAGGAATCTCACGGATAGATCCGGGGATGCTGCTTAATATCCTACTGTACACAAAACAGGCCCCCGCTGGAGAAAAACAGCCCCAAATATTGGTGGTACAGGTTAAGTGTGGCACAAGTGTTATTATTACATAGTAACTAGCTATAAATACCTGGGCAGTTTGGCATTCGGAGTGAAATCATAGCTATGCAAAGTCAGCAGAGAAGAGGGAAAATAAAAAATGTATGAAGAGAAAAAGAAAAATAAGATACAAGTAGCATTAAAAATGGAATAAAAGGAAGAGGTAGGAACCATTTCTGCAAGTGTCACCCAGAAGATGTAAGGGAGCGTGAGTAAGTGGCAGTTGGGAGGTCTCTGTCTTCTTTCATATTAAGAAAAGTGTAGGTTCTTATTGCTGTTATTATTAATAATTTGTAGAGCATGAAAAATGTGTTAAGCGCAGTGCAGAATATAGAATCAATCGCTACCCCGAGGGTTGGAGCTTGTAATTAGGCAGACGGAGCGGACTCTGGCCTCCAATGGAGAAAGCAGGTGACAACACGAGGCGGGGGCCACAGCGGCTCCACGCCTCACTCCGTGCCCTTGTTAGTTACATTTCTGTTAATCTTTGATTGTGTGTTTTAAAGGAGGCAGCCACTTTGTCACAACCAGAGAAATGCTCTGAGAAATAGTTTGATACCACTAGAGAGAACAACTTAAAGCATAAGCGAATATGTGTAAAGAAATTAACAGGGAGGAAATGTACCAGGTAATTCCTAAGCTGCCTAAGTTATATTTGATAAAATCACAAGGAGATAGATGGGAAATTTCTCGTTTTTTCCCTATCAGTGGCAGATTTAGGATTGTGAGTTTACAAAAACACACACAAAGAGAATACCCAAGTAAAAATGCTGGCGACTGAGGATATGTTTTGTTCATCGTGCTAGCTGTGGGCATCATAACTAGGCAGATTCTAATACCTAACACTGCTACACTCAGTCGGTGTATTAATGCATTCCTCAGAAAGTCTAACTTTTGGGACTGGGGTCTAACTTTTTGGCTGTGAGACAGTACTTTGCTAAGACTATTTTAGAATTGAGATCTTGTCTGTGAGAGAGTAAGTACTGAATTTCTAAGTTCATATACTTTTGTAATTTTTAAAAAAGCAAAGCAGCAAATTTAGATTTGTGAGAAGCTAGAGTTCAGTTTGGATGACACGGGCCCTATTCTGCCACAATCAATGCGTAACATCCTGCGGAGCCCTAATAAAGCAAGAGCAATCAAGACTAAACAAAGGTGACAACTGGAGGTGGAAATTTCAGTCCATGTATTCACACAGCATAATTACATTGTGTCATATCCCTTGGGGGAAATCAGTGTTTGGCTTGGGTGAACTTTTGTCTTTTATTTTTATATAATGTGTGAGGCAAACACATTACCATAAGCTCCTTAAACCTCATTCTATTTAAACATTTCTGCTTGTCTGTCTATCTGTCTTTTTTTTTTCCAGTTCTAGAGATTGAACTCAGGACGCTGTGCTTGCCAGGCAAGCTCTTCTTCTACTGAGCTATCTTCCCATCCCTGTCTTTCTGTCTTCCTGTCTTTCTGTCTTGGTACACAGCCCAGATTCCTAGTGAGCCTCCTGTCTCAGCCTCCCCAGCGCTGGGATTGTAGGTGTGCACCACCACGTCTTGTTTTGGTGGCTCCAACCTCATCCTTTTTACATTTTACAGTAATACATTCTGTTTAAGTTAATAAATTCTACTTAAATTTTACTCTAATGTATTTTTATTCTCAGTGAATAGATAAATGCAAGCAATACAATGTAGCCACAAGTTAAAAAAAAAAGTTTGTATGAAAGGTTTTGTTAGTGGTAGATTGGTCTTAATTGTTCCAAACAGAAATGTTGAACAGGTAAAACGATGCTGTGAAAGAAAAATGATATTTATAAAAAAGATGAAAGAATAGCTTTCATGGTCATTTATTTGGGGTAAAAAAAATGTCACTGTGAGCGTGAGGTGTTTGCGTTTCCTGGCTGAGTACTGATTTGAGTCCTGTGGGCTTGCCAGAATACTTCTTAGATTTATGCTCCTTCCAATCAAGTCTACCATTGTACCTCCATGGAATGTTTCCATAGTCAGTGTAAAAATTTCTGAGGCTTCAATCGATAGCATATATTGCTGGGCACTGTTTTAAAAGGTGAACTTTAAAACTTAGTGCTGTAGTTTTCCTGGATCCACTTTCTAAACAGTTTTGTACTTTTTAAAAAAAATTCTCTTAAAGGCATGTGTAGTCTAAGCCTTGGGCAAAATAATCCTTTTGTTTCCCTTAATTTCAGTGGCATATTGTGCTATTATTTTTGTCCTTCATCTTTTCAGAAAAGAACGTAATCATGGCTTGCTAATGTGTGTACTCACCACTCTCTTTTGTGGCATTTTTAATTAACTTAGTAAATATTATTTTGTGAATGTTCTCCTGCACATGCATTTTAAAACTTAAATTAGAAATAGTGTACAATTTTTCTCCAAATTAGATATCATTAATTAATTAGAATGTATTTATTTTCATTTATTTAAAGCACAGTCATTTATTTAGAATGTGTTTATTTTCTATTTCATCCTTCTTGAAATTTCTGCGTTACTTCTTTTTCTTTCAATCAAACACTGGCCAAGTGCTTCTGTACAGGTAGAATTAGGATATCTAAGACTGTTTGCCTTGGCACAGTGTTAAATGATGGAGATGTCCCTACACACACACACACACACACACACACACACACACACACCCTGTGTTTGTCCTCACCGTTGCCAGATCTTGCTGCCTCCGTTGCTCACCACCCACGCCCCACTTCCACTCTTGCTCACTGCATGGACCTTTCCCCAGGTGCCTTCCGTAGCCCCCAGATGGCATTGCACCTACCACCTGATCCTTCCAACTATCACCTCACTTCTGCAGGGCCTTAACTGGTGACCTGTGGCCTCTGCATGTTGCCACCCTGAGCCCTCTGTCTTCTCCAGGCACTTCTCTTTCTACCAGAAAAATCCAGGGTTTAGAAGCAATTACGGGTTGAAAGAATGACCCCTATCTTTGTCAGCCAGAGAAGTTTAGGAAATTCTCTTTCAATATTCCTATTTGCTCATTTGAAAAATATCCCATACACCTGTTGTTTACGATCGCTGTCTTTAGCAACGTGAATTGATGTTGCAGAGCTAAGAAAGGGAGGAGAGAGGACAGACTTCGTGGCCTTCGTAGAACTTAGGGTGTGTGTGAGGTGTGTTCCTTCTCCTCTTCCTCCACTGCAGTGTGGCTCACGCCTCCGTGGGGACACATTCTTCCCTTACTACTTACCCTGTCTGGCACTTGGGGTACTTAGCCTGGTGCTCCGCCTCCAGTCACGTTTCCTGGCTTGCCCCTCACCTGTCTCCTGAATGTTCCTGTTGCTCTCCCCATCCTGTTTCCCCTTTAAGGAGACCTCAGCGACCCTGGGCTGTGACCCTCTACTGGCGAGGGCTTCTGAGTCGGGTTCACGACTCTGTCCCTGAGGTGACTTGCCCAGCCCAGCAGCCTGTGACCTCCCGCAGACCTTCACACCTCTTGCCATGGGAGAGTGGGAAACACTGGAAAGCTCTCCCATGCCCCATGACCTCCGAGGGTGAAATGCCACCTGTTTCCCAGGCACAATCTACCACAGTGTCTTAGTTGGGGGTGTGGACATTGCCAGGAAGTCTTTCTCCAAAGAAATCTCCATAGCCGATGTGAGCAACCGACTCTACGATCAGACCTATTAAAACTCCGAGAATTTCATGCTAGGAAACTTTTCTTTTCAGTAGTAAGGAGGGTGGGGTAAAATGGGCCAAGTACCACATTCCTGGGCTGCTTAGATTCCGTCGCTGAAATTCCAGAAGCAGCACCGGAGCGGATTGTGAGGAGCCGACTAAAGCATAGAAGGCCAGGGTCTGCTTGGGAGTCCACCTGACACTGGAGTGCTGGTTTGTGGGACTCCCGCTCTGGGGGTGGGAGGGGACAGCCCTCAGCCTCCTTCCCGGAGGGAAGCGCACAAGGCACCTCCCTGTCCCTGAGGACCTGCCACAAAGCCCCTCAGTCCTCTCTGAGTTTCTTCTGTGGCAGCTGGGGGAAGGGTTGGCAGGTAAGTTGGGTGCTGGGAGGGGAGCAGCTCTGGCATATTTTGGTGTGAGTTACTGGTGGTTGCCCCTCATTCTTACCCACTGCCCGCTGGTTCACACTGCTCTGTACTTTGAATCTTGTCTTCTCAGTTTCAGACATATGCAGTTTTGAGATTGAAGAAATCCCACCTGTGATTCTAATACACAATGTGAATGTTGATTAAAAGATTTGATGTAAACCACAACGCAGTATTTACACATCGCAAGTCACCAACTAGTTTTACTATTGTTACTATTTACTGTCCGCGCTTTTTTTAAATTTAGTAATAGTTACACAGTTCCTTTATGTAGATATCAGGCTTTTTGAACATGTGAAGCCAGAGTCTGTGTTTTAATGCAGTCTTGATTCTGGTGATTTAGATAATATTGAAAACTCGAAAGCATTTTATTCCATGTAACATAATAACTGAAAAATGCATTAGAAGATGGTTTGGTTGAATTGTTGTGTTACGTAAAAAAGGAAACACATGGAAAATCAATGTGAACATATGTGTCTCATGTATTTATCTGCATGTAACCAGAATGAAATCTGTTTAGCTTGGCAGAGGTTGCAAATTGAGTACTCAGTATAATTAGGTCTGTTTTTGAGTTTCTATTAAGCCCCTTCTGTTATTGGAGTGGATGTGATCTTAGATAACAGCTTACCACAGACAATAAGCTGACATTGCTTCCTTCAGAGTGAGTCCTTCATGAATTAGGATAATCCAGATCTTGTTTATATTGAGTAATATAATGTTCAAAGACCCAGTGACTATTTCTTTTCAAGATCGTATATTAAATTTTGACATTAGCCATGCAGTGGATCATTGTCATAGTTTGGGGATTTCCAAGGGGAGCAACATAATACAGGACATTTTGTAAGATTATTTTATAAGGAATCATCAAAAGAATCATCTACAAAGAGTTCACGAAATCTGTCCATACACTGAAGACCAAGGAGTCCAGCTGAGGGCCTGGATTCTACAGGAATATCCTGTGTGAGTCTAGCCGAAAACCTAGACTCAGGACAGTGGATCTCAGGAGTCCCATTGGTGGCCTAGAGCCCAAGGCAGTGTTTGTGCAGGCCTGTTTTATGGGTCTCTTCTGGGAAGGTCCACGTGTTAGTGGTGGAAGCTAGACAGTCTGTCCTAGTGGAGTGAAGGATCCGTGCCACCAGGCTGAGGGATCTGAAGCAGCAATGCTCATAAGAACCAGAGCTCTCCTGAAGAGCGCCTCAGCCATCCTCAGCACCAGGGAGGTCCTGAGCTCCTCCAGTGAGGAGGAGAGCCAAGTTGCTGTGGGGAAAGCCAGCGCCACAAGCTTGTCCGGGAGACTGAGCAGTGCACTATACTCTGCTTTGGGGCCAGGAAGTGATGCTCAAGGTGAGGACCAGAGCTCCCCCAAACTGAGCTGCAGCCATTCTCAGTGATAGTGAGGTCCTGAGCTCGTCTTGCCATGAGAACAACCAGGTTCCCTGGTAAAGCCAGGATGCCAGGTCCCCCAGCAGAACAGCCCGAGAGCACCAGAAGCACCCTATCGGCTCAGACAGCTCCTGTACAGCTGCACTAATGGCCTCGCAACAGACAGCTTCCCTTGGTCTGCCGTTTGTGCTGCCCATAGTGTTTCTCACGCGGGCCTCCCACACCCAGCTCCACGATGCTTCTGCTCAGCTGGGTGTAATAAATTGATCACGAGTTGGCAGTGTACTGCAGCAGTGCAAAAAACTACATAAAGTGCCCAACCGAATCCTAAAATTTCAAGGTTGATATAGGTTAATGTTTTATTATATATATATATATATATATATATATATATATAGAGAGAGAGAGAGAGAGAGAGAGAGAGAGAGAGAGAGAGAGAGACTCTGTATTCATCACTAGTAGAAATGGCTTCTCATGATATAAATGAGAGTATTCATTTAGTGGAGTAGATTTGGAAAACATGGAAAAAAATGAAGTTTTCAGTTTTGTTTAAAAGCAGTGCGCCTTGGGGCTGGCGAGATAGCTCAGCGGTCTAAAATGCCTGCTTAGGTAAGCTTAGGCAACTGCAGGGACTGCTGTTCAATCCCTAGCACCACATGTTGCTCTGGCCCCACCCCCAGGGCAGGCTGAGCTGACCATAACATAAATAAATAAAAGCAGTACACTTTATTCCATTTGTTTCTGTTTAGAATGATATTAAGACCCAGGGTTATAGATATTGTGTGTGCACAGCAAGCATTGTGTGTGTTTCGGTGGGGTGAAATCAGAGCTTCTCATGAAAGCAGACAGGAGTTGGAGGACCTGGGGGACCCCAGAGACCTGATCTCTGTGGTGGGATGGCTGTGCTTCTTCAGAGATGGGGGTACACAGCTGCTAGGGAAGGAGAGGGGCACATCGTCCTGAACACTACTGGGCTTTAGAAATACCAGCGTGGGGGGCCGGCGAGATGGTTCAGTAGTCTAAAGCGCCTGCTTAGGAGGGCTCAGGCAACTGCGGAGACTGCAGTTCGATCCCCGGCACCACATGCTGCGCCAGCGCCACCACCAGGGCAGGCTGAGCCAGCCACAAAATGAATAAATAAAAGAAACAAACAAACACAACAAGCAAACAAATAAATAAAATAAAAAAAAAAAAAAAAAAAAAGAAATACCAGCGTGGTGCACTGTGGGATTTTGTTTCTTTCTGCCGTAAATGAGTTACCTGGGGATGGCAGCCCTGTTGGCTTGCGGAAGTGAAAGTCTACCTTTGCGGTTGTCTTAGAACACAGCCTTATAGGGGTTGGGAGGGAGGCGGACTCTGTGAAAGAATGTTTGACTTCCCTATCATTGCGGGAATCTTAGGAACCAGTGACAGCTGGGGAGACTTGGTGATGGGTGGGGAGATCAAAGCCATTAAGATTTTGGCCTTCATTTAAAAAATGTCATTTCCTCCTAGAATAGTTTATGCCAGGAAAACAATAGAAATGGAGACTTAAAAAAATAAAACAAAACAAAACACTGTGATCCTTTTCTCTGAATAAGCTACTGATTTTTATCCTGCATTGAGTGTTGACCTGGCACTTATAATATCTGAAGTGAATCATAATCAGGATTTTTGCATTGCAGCTTCTTATTCTAGGATGTTTAATGATTTGTTCAAATGTTGACACTTTTGCACTACAGAGAAAAAGGGACTTCAATAGAAATCATTGGATTTCTCAACCAATGGCTTTCACATAAAACTATGGAAAAGTAGCATATTCTATTAGCATAAAAAGCCATAAATGCTAATAGTTTTAAATATAAAGTTTAATTCATTCTGGAAAAGAAAGCAGTTATAAAATGCCCAAGTGATTGTATAATAATAATTAGGCATAAACAATTGCTCAGTTCTTTAGCTAACATACTTTATTTTAATGGAACATTTTGAATTAATAAACACCCCCATACGTTTTCTTGGTGACAGTAATAACCACAGTGTATCTTATCAGATAATTAAGTTTCGCAAACAGAATAACGAGTCTAAGGAGCAACAGTGACACTGTTATAATACATGTTTCCTTGGATGCTGAGATCTTAAAAGAAGAACAACGGCTTAAAGTCAGCTGCTTCCCGAGAAGCGAAGGGGCTGTCACCTGCACTGCTGTGCGGCAGAAGCGCATAAAGGCAGGGGAGAAAAAAGTCGGGAACAGAGGCTGAGGAACATCTGGGAGTGGATGTCGGGCGAGCGTGCCAGACACCTGGAAGGTGACCTTACAGCTCTCTAGTCACAACTCCATATTCTGTGGGTAGTGTAAATATCTAAGGATGTCTGTGCCAATCTGCAATTAGGATAACTCACCTAAGAGTTTGGCATTATTACTATTATTATTATTATTATTATTATTGGCATTATTTTTTAATTCATGTCAACCATCCACTTCTCAGTAGTTCTTGCGAGGACAAATTCACGAAAAAAAGAGAGCTGCCTTTTTGATTCCCCTCTGCTCCCTGCTTCCCTTCCAATCTTCTCCCCACCCCCTCTTCTCTCTTTCCCTCTCCCCTTTCCCCCTTCTCTCCCCTTCCGTCATCCCCTTCCCCTCCCCTGTTCTGTACCCCTCCCCTCCTCTCTCCCCTCCTCTTCTCGTCCTTTCTCTTCTTTCCTTGGGAACAGTTCCATTGAAAGCCACCTCTAGACTGCAGTGCCCTGAGAAAGTCACTTAGCTCCCCTGGAGGGGTGGCCATGTTCATGGAGGGGGAGGGCAACATAATCCAGTCTTCCAGACCCTGGCAGGAGGAATTCAAGTCGGAGCCTTTTGGTCCCCATGAGCTGGCTGGCTTAGTATTCTTCTTTGTTGTTGTTCTTGAGAGCAGTGGGCCAAATTTTAACAGTTAATAATAATAATAATAGTAATAATAATATAACTAGCTTTCATTTAAAAAGGCTCAAATAACATAACCTGCAAAACAAACAAATACAAATTCAGTTAGCTTTTGAGGAGAAGCAGACAAAATAATTTTTGCTGTTTTTTTTTTTAACACTTTGGTAAGATTAAGGTACATTCTTAGGGAACTTTAATATCGTGATGAGCAGGCATGGCAGTGACTATACCGTGTGAAGTGTAGTGGGCAGATCTGTAATCCCAGCACTTGAGAGGCTGAGACAAGAGGATCTTTGTGAGTTCAAGACCAGCCTGGGCTACAAAGTGAGCTCAACCTTAGCCTGAGCTCAAAAAGATCAAAATGAAACAAAAAACACCTTAGCCATTCCATGGTGTGGAACCTGTGGACATTTCCCAAACAATGGGACACAAGCCATTTCATTTTGCATTTGATGAGAATCCATGACAGGTACACTTATAACTAGGCAGATACTTCCAAGCAGTTTCTGGCTGTCCACAGGACATGCAGTGTGGTCTGCGTATAGCACGAGTCGTAATTGCTCTTGGAAAACATCCACTTAGAGGATCGCATTCTATAAGCAGCAGAGCTAACCTGATGTGTTTAACCTACTGGTCTCTGCCAACCAGAAATGCCCAGGTGGACTGGCAGATACAGCTTGCCTGCTCCCTGTGTGCCCCTGCACACTTGAGGGGCAAGCCCTGTGTGCAGATCAGCTTAGCCGTGCCTCTTGGCATGGGATTGGACATCAGGGTGGTTCCTGTGTTGTGCTTGTGCTCCGTGCTTAACTCTAGGAGTTGCCTTCACTGAAGAAGCAGCCGCCGCCTCAGCATACACACTGTGTTCTCTGTGTGAACATGCCCAAGGTGCAAAGGCAATAAAAGGTATGGTAGATATACATTATGGTAACAGAACACGGGAAGAGTTGCTTGTTCATTTTTCAAAAAAGGATTGTTAGTAAAAGCTTCAGAAATGGATCTGAATCTTGAATGAATTTCTTTGATTGCAGATCTTTACGTCAGTGCATTTTTTTTTAGCAAAAATTTGGGGTGCATTAAAACAGACTGATTTTATGAAGTGCTCCGGGGTTCACTTTCTAGATGTACAATAAAAGTTAAAGTTCTCCTGATATAATAGAGATGACAAAATATTACAAGAAATATCAAGTCTATATTTTCTGAGATTTGCAAGCATTGCAAACTATCAGCCACCGGGTGACTGATGCAGAGAAAGTTCTAGTGCATTCTTGGAAAGATGCAGAAGTTTAAGAAAATTCCCCATTAATTGTTTTCTCTTTATAGTTTGGAGATTTGAGTGGAAATATTCATTCTGTCCAATCTTTTTGGTGATTTAATTAATCAACTATATTACCATAATATATCTTATATACCACTAAAATCCCCACCACACTCTTCTTTCACATGTACATTTTGAGTAGTAATTTTTTGGCCACTGACATTTGCTGGCAGTGCGGTTGTCCTGATTTATAAGGGGAGAAATCTTTCTAATTTTGTTAATATTTACTTTTATACCATGTGATTTTCTTTCAGCTTTTGCAGCCCCAAACAATAAATGTTAACTTATCCTCTTGGGAATTAATTTGGCTTTGGAGAGAAAAATTACCAATTGCTCCACTGCTTGATTATGTTTACAAAATATTCTCATCAGTACAGAATTTCTATCATTTTAAAAGTAGTTCAGTTATGAGGTGGGTCTGAAGCGTCACACATTTTCAAAAGCTCAATTGTAAATGCTTTTACTTAATAAAGTTTGAATTCTCACTTCACAATTTTCATTGTAAAATGAAAGTTCTGCTGACAAGCTTAATGAAAATACACCACAACCTCTTTAATTTCATGCATTGCAGATGCCAGAAATTCTTTCCCCAGTTTGTCTCTACTGACTACATACAAAGTATACTTGACATGCAGTATTGTCTATAGAAAACAATTAGAGAAACATATGTAGAAAATACTTACAGCAAACTATTTCATTTAATGTAATCATTAACAGAGGCTCAATGTGGGTTTAGAACCCAAATGTAAACCATTTGTTTTCAGTATAAAAATTTACACATTATGAAGGAAGTATTCGTTTTTGTCACTGGATGGATGTGACTTCAGGTGTATGAGTCACAAACCCAGGTGCTTATGGATTCCAAGCAAAACCAAAAGAAGATGCAGGCTTGGGGACCATGGAAATGGAGTCCCTTGGTGAGCTGGAGCAGGCTTGATACTGGCATGAGGGGGCTGAGGTGGGCTCCTCACGAGGACCAGGGGGGTGTTGATGCAGCTGGAAGGAGAGGTTTGCAGCTGTACCCCACAGACCCATTTAAAATGGCACGCCATGTGCTCCACTCTGCACCTGAAATTACAGACAAGCTGAGGCAGAGGAGCTGAAATGGCCAGTGACTGAATGGGCCTAGGATGAGCAGGGTACTGCTAGCATGATAGGGGCTGTCATGAGCTGTGCATCCCCTCAGCTTCTTCAGGTGCTTTGCAGCTAGGCAGGTCTTTGTCTAGCACGGTAGTGGTAAACCTATGGCCTGCATGGCCAGTGGCTGTGCAGAGCCTCTGAACTGGCACACGAAATAACTCACTCTGGCAGTCAAGCATTAGATATTCAGGTTTAGTGGCTGTGTTAGCACCTCCTGATGCGAGAGTGGGCTCAGGGTTGAAGTTTGGGTACTCGCCTCTGACAGGTTCACCATGCTCGATCTATGAAATCTTCATCTCCTTCATGTCCAGGATTCTGAGTTATATAAGTGACATCCGGTTGTAGGCAGACCGTCTGAACTAGTGATTGCTTTAACTACAAAACTGTATGGCTTTGAGGACAGTGAATCTCAGATTTACAGCCTGCATGGGGAAATAATATGATATCTTTGACAACCTGTGATTGCATGTGTGTGTCAGTGAAGTGTCACATAGTGATTCCCTGCAGCCAGCTGCTACGTGAAGATGAGTTGTGGGGGTTCTGGTTGCTCACTACTGCTGCTGTCTAGGATGATCCCAGAATGAGGACATGCTGTAGGATGATGCAGTGAGTTAGATTAGGGTAAACAGAGGTGGGAGGTCAAGAATGTTTCTATGCAGTACACCAATTCTTTGTGGGCTTGTTTTTTACTTCCTCTGCTTTATACAGGGTAGGTGGTCTTTAGTAAGACCTACGTGAGGACACTGTTGGAAAGGAAAAAAGAAAGTCCAGTGCAGTGTGTACTATCAGCGGAAGTCAGTATTTGGTACAGGGTCTGGTTATGCAGCTTGTACTCACAGTGATCGTCCTGGCTCAGCCTCCTCAGTGCTGGGATTATGGGCTTGTACCGCTATGCCTGGTTTCAGGGCTGGTACTGTCCACTTGGGATTCCCAGGCCAGCACAGCATCTGACACAGGGGACCGAACTTGGGTCCTTGCGCTTGCCAGAAAGGTGCTTAGACTGCTGAACTATCTTCCCAGCCCTAGTGCACCTGACCCACACATTCACCACCAGTGTTCTTGGCCCCCCTTGGAACTCTGCTGTGAAGGAACTGTAAGGACTTAAAAGCAGAAAGGAAATGGAGCAATAGAGGCCAACCCTATAACCTTCAAAAACTTACAATGCCACACTGGCCCCACCCCAGGGAGAGCTGAGCCATCCACCGAGACCCAGTGTGGTGGCGCATGTCTGTAATCCCAGTGCTGGGGAGGCTGAAATATGAGTCAGAGCTGCATAGGGAGACCCTGTACCAAATACACAAAAATAAAAAAAAAAAAAAAACTTGCAATGGTGAAAATAAGGTCCCTTTAGTTGTGTGGTTCACCCTGGCTAGATTATTGTCTTCTATGAGCATACATTTCCTCTTCTTCTGTTACCACACCCCAACCCTACCTAATCTAGAAATCATCAGTTTGAAAGCTCAAAGTGGGGGAGAGGGGATTTGGTGAGCAGAACACGAGTGAAACATGGTGATTTAAACTTTAAGGAAAAACTGATCTGGCTTATTTTACTTGATTTGTGGTCAGAGTTCAAAATGATTGTCTTAAACTGAAAAGTCTATAAAGTTCCTCATTGTGGTGTCCCCTGTCTAGAGCTAGAGCGTGTGTGCGTCACATGTTAGAAAGATTTTAGTCAAATTTAGTTCATATCAGTGGAAACCGAGATCGGTATGTTTGCTTTGTGGGAAAATCATTTCTGAAAAATATATCTTCAATTTCTGAGGAAATGATAATGGCCTTATTAGCTATTTGAATACTCAAGGCAATGGGCTATCACCAGTGATTTAAATTCAATCACACTGAACTTTCTTTTATGTCGGCGTATTATTGTAGCAGTCTTCCAAGTGGTATCTTGCTGTATTCATTCTCTTTTGGTGACTACTTCCTGTGTAATTTCATCAGAATACACTTCCTAAACTGAAACGCAATCATCAAAAAGTAATTTTCATCCTTGAAGGGATTAATATTAATTATAGTGACATCTAATAGGATAAGTAGAAAATTCTCAAATCCGAAGTCCTTCTTTGATCTCGGATAAATTCCTTTATATTGAGTGGTTAGGAGCAACTCTGTGCTTGTATTAAGTATTCTTTTATCCCTTTTTTGGCTTGCCTTATAGTAACTCCTATGTTCTTCTCTTGGTGTGAGACCCCCTGGACAGAAATATGTCTTTCTCATGTTTAAAATTTTGGTAACTTGCATTTTCAGAACTTTGTGTACAGTAAATTAGAAGTGACAGAAACTGAGCCATATATCTTGGAAGGAAAGAATTGGAAACCTTGCCTGAGTTCGCTTCTATTTAGTTTTATTTTTAAATCTGATTGTTACAGTGATAGCCAAAGGAAGGAATTTGGAAAACTCCCTGGAATACTGTAATATTTTGGCTTCGAAAGTGTATGTGAATGTTTTCCTGCCTTAAATCAGTTTTGAGTTGGAGCGCTTCATGGCTTCTCTGGCTTAGTAGCCACCATCTGGCTAACAGAATCTTCTCTAATTCTCACAGCCAAAATGTCTAGCATCCACTTGAAGAAACTGATCTTCACATCTCTTGAAACCTCAAAAGGCCCTAAGAATCGTAAAGTAAGGAGCTGAGTCTTCACTGCCCTGGGGACCCTGTCTTACCTGCTCAGGGAAGCTGCTCGTAAGGGCCAGGGTGCTGGCGCTTGCCCCTGCTCTGTGGTCCTTCCTCTGGCGTCTCTCCTTTGACAGCCTTCAGCTTGCACTGACGCTGCATCCATGCCTTGACTAGGCCCTTGGTTTTGCCGTCACTTGCAGTGTACTAGCCAAGAAGGTCTGAGCTGTGACATACTGTGGCTAGAGTTGCTATTATTTGGACCAGAGCAACATCGCTTGGAAATGACTGGGTCACGCTATGCACAGCTGCACCCCTTGCAGACCCTTGGGACGAGGGAGAGGTTATGGCACCAGGTGAGGGCTGAGCTTTTCTCTTCAGCCCATCTGCGATTGCTGCTTCAACCCCGTGTTTGCATGTCCTGCTCTAACGGCCAGGTCGCCTCCCCATTTTCCCTAGGACCATGCATTTGGACTCTTTATTGCCCCTGTTCTGACTAAAAGATCCCATCCTACCTTCTACCTTCATTGCATTCTATTTAATATCACTTATTTAATTTAATTTTAATTTGGTTTTGTGGTGCTGGGAATTGAACCTCGTGACTTTGCACAGAGCGGAAATCCCAGCCTTTTTTAATTTTTACTTGGAGATAGGCTATTGCTATGTATCTGTGGCACAAGGGGCCTCAAGGTTGCAAGCCTCGGGCCCTGGGCTTTGAGAGCGCTGAGATTATAGGCAGATGCCACGCCTTCGTGTGAATTTAGAGCTCAATAAATAAAGCAGATAAGTAGATAGATATCCTTGATTTATGATGGTTTGATTTATGATTTTTTTTTTAAACTTTATGATGGAGTGAAAGCTGGACTTATTTAGCAGCGACCTTATTTTGACTTCTGAAGGTCCCCAGCCTAGCTGCCAATAAATGGCTTGAGACTTCCTGCTGACCCTGGGCTGAGGCAGAGGCTGCGCCTCTGGCCAGCTGTGCCACCCGCGCCCACTCACACTCTGGCACACTGTGTCAGATCCGTGGTGTTAGGGAGGAGTGGTGTCTTTGATCCCTGCCTGACTTCCAGTGTTTTGGACTTGTGATGTGTTTACTTGGTCGCACTCCACCATAAACTGAGGCACGTCTGTACCGTGGCAGGGTGGCACGAATAGAACATGGGGCCTTGAAATGGCGTAGTTATTTGCTTTGATTATGTCATGAATTATTATGCTTATTTCTAGAGTAATTTTCTTATTTGTCATAAGTTCTAAAAATATAGACAGCAGTGTGATTTTTTATACTCAAGATCTAGTTCAAGTAGAGGACATTTTAATTCAAGAAAAAGAATCTTAGCTGTCAGGTTTTTTTTTTTTTTTTTTTTTTTTTTCTTTAGAAAGGCAGGCACAGCAATTCTAATTATAGCAGATTTCTCAGGTGTAACTGATGTGATGGTAGATATTAAATATAAGTGAGCGTGATATTTAGATGATCCACGTCGATGGGAAGGCTACTGTCTGAGGGCTGTCTGCGGAGAGCCCACCCATGGGGGCGTGACGTCATCGCGTCGTCCATGACAGCCGCATTGTCTTCCTTGGATGTCAATGAGCTGAAAAGTCATCTTCTCTTTTTTTTAACCACTAAGAAGAGACAGCTAGCAGACTAATGAGCAGCAGCGTCAGTGCATTATTTGACAGAATCCCCTTTTATGGAAACACTAAATGTTTTACATTTTTCTTTGTGGTTAAGTCAGTAAGGTCCCAGGAGCAGAGGTCTTCCTTATGAGAATCTGGAGCATTACACTGCTTCGTAACGTGTAGTCGGTGGCATTTGCTGTCTAGTGCTGCCGCGGTAAGCTGCCCATTTGAGGGGTGACTACTAAGGGTAATGACCGCTCTTTGGTTCACTGAAACAATAAAGTGGGAATGACTCTGATGGATATTATGATGTACGTACTTTAATTAACTCATGTATTATGTTGACTTTAGTGAGGAGTGAATTTACTAACTTTTATTAAATTCTGTGCTTGGTCAGTTTGAGCTTTTGCTTCTTTTTTCTCCTTCATTTTGTCATTTCAAGGCTAATCCGCGCCTTTGTGTAGTGGTAAATCTCGCAGAGAAGCTTCCCGTTTGATAACCTTAAAGACATGTTGGCTAAGGCGTCAGTGCTCCAATCCCAGCACTCAGGAAGCTGAGGCAGGCAGGTCCCTGCAAGCTGTGGTCCAACCTGGGCTGCAGAGGGACTTCAGGGTCAGCGTGGAGTACAGAGTGAGAGACTGTGCCTCTAAACAGCAAAATAAAATGATAAACTGATAATACCAACAAAGCTAACTATTAATGGTTAAAACTCTGAAATACCCAAGTTCGGAATTAGATTGGAATAAGAAAAATCCTTGCTCTCTTAACTGACTGGAAATCACTAAGACAGTGAAACATAAAGATTTAAAAGTAAGTAGACGGAAAGGTATGTGTAATCTGCAGCTAGGCCCAGGGCTGGGGCCCTCCACCTTTTGACAAGGAGATCGGTTTCATTGAAGAGAGTTGTTCCTTGGACAGGGTTGTGAGGGGCACGTTCCTTTTTTGTTGGTTTCTTTATGTTTGTTGGCATGAAATTCTCAGAGGGCTTGTACGGTCTCTTACGTGTGCCTTTCTCATGAGGGTTCCTGCTCCTGTGAAAATCTCAAAGCTCTCGTGTGGTGGGATGGGGAGCCCTGACAGTGCTGTGAGGTGGCGGGAACTGCAGATGCACACAGGGCTTTGCTCGCTTGCCTCCTGCTCACTTCCTGATGTGTGATGTGGCTCCTTACTGGCCAAGGACAGGCACAGGTCCACGGCACAGGCCTTGCAGATTCCTCGGCTAGGGTCAGTACACACCTATAAATGTGTTTATTTTAGGAAGCTGAGGACCAGCCAAATCAAAAAAGACAAGTAACCTATGAGAAGAAGTAAAAGCCTATCTGAATAAGAAAGAGCAAAAGACCTTCAGTGAAAGCAGTTCATGATTGTCAGGGGCAGTCACCATGGACCGTCTGGCCAAAAGCTGAAGTGTTGGAGGGCTAAGAATGTTTTAGTGAATTTTCTGGATATCTGTTGTGCATTAGTTCTTGTATGTTGTTATGGATACCAGGGAGTTGGTCTTCAGGAAATACTAGGATATTTGGATATTCTTGAAGGACTAGTTTCCATTGTTAACTAAGTCATGGTTTCCTCTTAGACATAGAAGGGGACTTTACATATCCTTTATGTAGATGCTAAGGAAAACAGCAAAGATAATTGTAGAGGCCATTCCGCATCCTCCCCTGCACCTCACAGGGTGTGTCTGAGGGAATCTAGTCCACCTCAGGGAAATGCTCCAAGTATTATTTTTTTTTTAAATAATAATAGAGTTAGTAGCTAATGATACCGACAGAAAAATATTTTCCGTGGTAGTTAATTCCTTTTAGAACTGCTTATCAGAGCCCTTGGTACATTTTCTGAAAGGTTTCAACACTATAATAAGGCCCCATGGGCACCTGTAGGTTTCCCGTAGTCCTTGTAGATTCCCCAAATATCAGATAATATCATAATGACTACTGAGCATTAAAAAAGATTCTCATAGCAGGCATAAGGAAGACATCAGTCCTTTATGCAAATTAATTTAGTCCTTTACTCTGTACCAACGCTCATATCACTTATGGTGACTCACTGACACTGAAAATAAGCAGCATTCTAGGATCCAAGACAAGAAGAGAAATAAAATATATTCCCTACACATATTTAAAATCTCATAATATTTTGCTGCAGAGGATTTTGACTGAGGGAAAAGGGATCTATTAAACTTAGAAACAGAGTACACGAATTTGTTTCAAAGTTTAACAAAAGAGTAACAAATGGGAATAATTTCAAATGGAATGTGTAAATTGATGGGATACGGCAATAAATTTACATCAATAAACTATTAACGTGTTAGTATATATGTTTAAAAAATAATCGCGTGCGGTGATTTATCCTGGTGTGTACACATTTCTTCTTCTTGGAAGAAGTGTGCTGTCCTCCAGCAGAATGTAAATTTTATGGAAATGTGTATTAAGAGCATCTACCTTGCTGACATGCAAATTATTTGAAGAATAAAGATCAAAATTAGATCTAGAGTTTAGGAGCCCTAAGCTTAAGCAACTTGGTGCTGAACCAAAGATAAAGTTAAAGTGATGAACACAGAAGTAAGTTCAACAATTAATAGTTCTTTAGAATAAGGCAGGTCACCAATTACAAATGTTTAGAAAGTTGACACCTTACAAGTCTATAAAACTCAGTAATTGTGTTATAGTTTATTGACTTCCTGAAATTCTTCTAGATTTTTTCTTTCAGTTTTTCAGCTATAATCTTTCATTGCTCCTTTGCATAGCAATTTTTATTAATAATTTTTATTACTTTTAATAAATAAAAATATGACACTTTCAAAACACATTTGTAGTACATTTGCAATAATTGATACAATACATATTGTTGTCCTTGTAGTAGTTATGCAGAGCACAGGGTGTAGACGTGATAAATTTTCTAATCGATATTGGTAAAGTAAGAATAAAATTTCTTCTCTTTGGACTAAGAGGAAGTAGTTGTATACCTATTCCAATGTTCCATAACTGCAGTGTTTTACTGGTGAAACAGGCAATGTTGGAAGCTGTTGAGTTAAAACTTTACAGCTCAGTATACTAATCTAGCTTTGCGTTTCATGCCTTTTAGTTAAACTTTTCTGCTGGGTGGTTAAGGGCAAGTTAAAGTAAGACCTGTATAACAAAACATTTAACTTTTGTATCTTCCAAGGTCAAATCCCCTCAGGATTAACCTTGAAACCATGTATAGTGATTTGTAGAACTGTTGTCAGTGTCAGCCATTGGGAAGAGTAATGGCCGTTGCTTGACCATTTTGCTCTCTGTGAAAGCCTGAGAGAATGTTTACTCCCTAGGTGACTCTCCTTAGACATACTATGTTTCATTCATCTCTTTCCTCTGTGGACCCATAATCTCCTTGAACAGAAAATTTGGGAAACCATTGAGTCATAGGGTGTTAGAGCACAGGTTCTCTTCTGTCCTGAGTCCTCATTGACCTTGAAGGGCTAGGGCCAAAATATTGGCAATCCTTGTAGACCTTCTTTTTCTCTAATTTTTGGTCTGTAAACTTACATTCTTAACCCTCCAGAAGAGAAGCTTCATGATACTATTACTCTATAACATAGGTACTTGAGCTTAACACCACTGTCTTTCTGAATATCAAACATCTTAGACTTAACTTGGAATCGGTATTTTTCCATCAATCATTGATATTCAGATAAATCTCTATATAATGTAATAAAAGCAGTTACACATTTTTACACAGACATTTAGGAATCCAAGGATGTACAAAATTGTAGCCTGTCAATCCTATGGCATTTTGCCTAGTCTCTTACCCTCATTTAATACCCTTTTTTGTTCTCTTGTAAACCAACCATTTATTTGAGAGAGTATAGCAGTAACTGACATTATTTTAGAAGCAGCACACATCTAAAAGACCAGAATGACAGGCATTCCAAGCATATTTTTACTGTTACACAGTGCTATCCTCAGTGTCAAAAACATTTTGGAAGTTCCTAGGACCATAAACTAATTCATCCTGTGAACATAATGTATAGTTTTGCTCCTGCTATGTTTCCTCTGTTTTCTGCTTCCAGTCACTTTGATGTTTAACCTATAAGTCTTTGATTTCCATTCAGCTGTGTTATGCCTCTCCATTTTTATTTCTTCGAGTTCTCACACTAGGAAGACTATATGATATTTACATATGCAGGTCTGGTTTACTTCATTTAAGAGTATATGTTCAAGATTCATCCTTATATATGAAGTATTCCAGTTTATCATTGCTTATAGCTAAGTAATATTCCATTGTATAAAAATACCACATATTTTTCAACCATTCTTCAGATGATGGGCATTTTGGTTGTTTTCAAGATTTGGCTATTGCAAATTGAGCTGCTATAAACATAGGTGCACAGATATCACTATGCTATGATGTTTTCAGTTTTTCTGGGAATATTCCCAGTAGGGGGATAGCTGGATTGAATGGGATTTCCAGTTTTAGTTTTTTGAGGAGCCTCCACACAGATTTCCATAATGGTTGCACAAGTCTGCATTCCCATCAGCAATGGGGAAGTGTTTCTTTTTCTCCACAGCCTCTCCAACATTTGTTGTTGGTTGATTTCTTTATAGTAGCCATTCTTTCTGGGGTGAGATGGTATGTAAATGTTGTTTTAATTTGCATTTCATGGATGGCTTGCAATGTGGAGTATTTCTTCATGTATTTATAGGCTTGTTGGATTTCTTTCTCTGAGAAGTCTGTGTTCATCTCAGATGCCCATCTCTGGATTAGGTCTTTGAATTTTGGAATGCTAGTGGTTTTTAGTTCTTTATTAATTCTAGAGAGAAGACCTTTGTCTGAATGCTTATTAGTTAAAATCCTTTCAAAATTTGTGGGTTGTCTTTTCACTCTATTGGTAATTTCTTTTGACATGAAAAAATTTCTTAGCTGGAGGAGGTCCCAGTTGTTGATTGTTTCAGATGTTAAATGTGCATTTTGATTTTTGTTCAAGAACTCTTTGCCTACCCCGATGTCTTTAAGATTTTTGTCTTCCAGGAGATTTAATGTTTCTCTTTTAATATTTAGATCTGTAATCCTTTTTGACTGTAGGTTAGTGCATGGTGATAGACTTGGGTCAAGTTTTAATTTTCAGCATGTAGAGAGCCAGTTTTTCCAGCACCATTTGTTAAAGAGGCTATCTTCCTTCCAGTAAGTGTGTTTGGCCCCTTTGTCAAAGATAAGTTGGCTGAGTGTGTTTGTATTTACTTCTGCATTTTCTAATCTCCTGCACTGATCCTCAGGTCTCCTCAGGTTTTTTTTTTTTTTTGCCAATACGATGCTGATTTTATTACTATAGCTTTGTAGTATAACTTTAGGTCAGGAATTGTAATGCCTCCTGCATTACCTTTGTTGCCCAGAATTGTCTTTGCAATTCTGGATCTTTTTTGGTTCTAGATAAATTTTAGGAATGATTTCTTTAGGTCTGTGAGGTATGTTGATGGCATTTTGATAGATATTGCATTAAATCTGTACAACAATTTAGGGAGTATGGCCATCTTTGCAATGTTGGTTCTTCCTATTCAGGAACAGGAAATATCTTTCCATTTTCATTTCTTTCTTTTTTGTGGAACCGGGGTTCAAATTAATGACCTTGCACTTGCCAGGCAGGCACTTGTGCCATGGAGCTATTTCCCTAGCTCCCTCTTTCCATTTTCTGAAATCTTCTAGGATCTCTTTTTTCAGAGTACTGTAGTTTTCACTGAAAACTTCATCAGTTAGGTTAATTCCTAAGTATTTCATTTTCATTAGTGCTATCATAAAAGGTAGTGTTTCTCTAATTTCTCTCTCAGTGTGCTTGTTATTTGTGTAGAGGAATGCTATTGACTTTTGTGTGTAGACTTTGTAACCTGCTACACTACTGAATTTGCATATTAATTCTAGTAGCTTCTTGGTAGAGTTTTTTTGTGTCTTCCAAGTAGATTATCATGTCACCTAAAAATGATAGTTTTATTTCTTTCTTACCTATTCTTATTCCTTTTATTGTTGTCTCTTGTGTAAAGGCTGTAGCTAATGATTCCAGAACTATGTTGAATAGGAGTGCTGATAGAGGACATGCTTGTCTTGTGAGAGTAAAAAACTTTGGTTTTTCCCCACTTAGAAACATGTGAACTGTTGAATTGTCATAGATGACTTTTATCAGATTGAGGTAGAGACCCTCTATTCCAATTTTCTATAGGACTTTAAACATGAATGTGTGTTGAACTTTGTCAAAAGTCTTTTCTGTATCAATTGAGATGATCATGGAATTTTTGGTCTTGGCACTGTTGATATTGTGTATTGCATTTATAGATTTGTGTATATTGAACCATCCTTGCATTCTTGGGATGAATCTACCTGGTCATGGTGTATAATCTTCTTGATGATTTTTTGTATTCTAGTGGCAAGGATTTTATTGAGGATTTTTGCATCTATGTTCATGAGAGAAATTGGCCTGTCGTTCTCTTTTTAAGTTGCATCTCTCTCTGGTTTTGGTATCAGTGTAGTACATGCCTCTAGGAATGATTGTGGAAGGATTGCTTCTTTTTCGATTTCATTGAAGAATTTAAGGAGTATTGGGATTATGTCTTTTATAAATTTCTTGTAGAATTCAGTGGTGAATCCATCAAGTCCTGGACTTTTCTTTGTCAGCAGGCTTTTTATTACATTTTGTATTTCATTGGCTGTCATTGGGTTATTGAGAGGTCTTATATGTTCTTGATTCAGTTTTGGTAATTCGTACTTTTCTAGGAATCTTTCCATTTCATCTGTGTCTTCAATTCTGTGAGGGCAGAGATTCTCAAAGTAGTTATTTATGATCCTCTGAATCTCTCCTGGGTCTGTAGTAATTTCACCCTTTTCATTCCTTATCGCTTGAGTCTGAGTCCTTTCTTTCCTCTTTTTGATAAGGTTAACTAGGGGCTTCTCCATTTTATTTAATCTTTCAAAGAACCAACTTTTTGATTCATTAATTCTATGTGTTGTTTTCTTTGCCTCATTTGAATTAATTTCTGCTCTAATATTTATAATTTCCTCTCATCTTTGGACTTTGGATTTCGTTTGCTCTTCCGTTTCTAGTAGCTATTTAGATTCTGATTAGTGCATTTATTTGTTCCAGTTCTGTTTTCTTAATGTGTGAATTCAGAGCTATAAATTTGCTCTTAGAACTGCTTTCATTGAATTCCATAAATTCCCATAAGTTGTGTTTGAATTTGCATTGAATTGTAGGTATTTTTGAATTTCTTGTTTAATTTCATCTGTAACCCACTAGTTGCTGAGAAGAGTGTTGTTTAATTTTGATGTATTTCTGGGGTTCCTGTGGTTTCTTTTGTCATTTGTTTCTGATTTCATTACACTGTGGTTAGATAATATGCATGGGATAATTTCTGTTTTCTTACATATACTTAAGCATGACCTGTGGACTAATATGTGGTGTATTTTAGAAAATGTCCTATGTGCAGATAAAAAAAAATGTGTATTCAGAAGCTCTTTTGTGAAACACTCTGTGTGTCCACTAAGTCCAGTTCTAAGTTCTGTGAGTTCTTTGCTAAGTTTTTGTCTGCTTGACCTATCTTTTTTGGATAAGTGGGTGTTACGTTCTCCTGTTAAGATCGTGTTATTGGATATCAGATTTTTCATTTCCATTAAGGTTTGTCTTATATAACTTTGTGCTCTAGGGGTGGGTGCATACATATTTATGAGTATTACTTCTTTGTCTTGAATTTTTCCCCTAACCAGTATGTAGTGACCTTTGTTTAGTTTGATCAATCTTGCTTTGAAGTTTAGACTGTGTGCAAACAAGATTGCTACCCCTGCTGTTTTTTGAGGTGCTGGAGCATGTATTATTGTTTTCCATCCTTTAGCTTTTAACCTATGAGTTTCTTTGAGTTACATGTGTTTCTTGTATTCAGCATATTGTTAGACTTTGATTCTTTATCCACTCTGCCAGTTTATTTCTTTTAATTGGAGAATTATGTCCTTTTACATTGATAGTTATGATTGAAATGCATTGACTTATGATTGACATGAGTTTTACTTACTACTGTTTATCCCTTTTTCTGCTGTGTTTAATTGGTTGCCCTATTTGGTGGGTTCTTTCTGTTCTCGTTTGTTGAGTTCGGGTCATTTTGGTCCCTCTCTAAAATTTTTTTAAGTATACTTTGTAGCGTTGGCTTTGACATCATAAAATTCTGTAGTTGTTCCTTGTCATGGAAGTATTTCACTTCTCCCTCATACTTGAAAGAAAGTTTTGCCAGGTATAGCAGTCTGGGCTTAAATTTGTTTTTATGGAGGACTTGAAGCACTCTGCTCCATGCTCTTCTTG
>PVKN010005377.1:0-30931 GCA_004027915.1 Capromys pilorides | reverse complement strand
CAGCTACTTTCTCTTAGTTCATTGAGAATAAAAGTTTGTGCTAATATTGTTTAGACAAGATATCAGGTCTGCATCTTGTCCTCTGAATACTACGAAGACAACAATATGCATTGTATTAATTATTGTAACCATCCTACTAACTTGTTTTGAACTTTCATTGCTGTTTTATTTTTTTCCCATGAAGACGCACAAAAAAGTATAAAAATAATTTTAAAAATTCAGAAAGTCTTCTGACAAACTTCAACAGTCATTCATAATAAAAATCCTACAGAAAATTATAAAAATAAAATAAAAACCTGCTGGTTTCCCCAAGCACCTCTCTGCAGGTTCAGCAAGCACCCGCTGTTCCAGCTTAAGGACACCAGATGGCGCACTCGAGAAAAAGAGGCAACCCCATGACAGCTGCGGTCCTCTGGTGCTTACCCTTCTCCACATCAGGACAGTCCCAAGGGACAGGGAAAAAGGAGGAGCAATTTCACCTGTCATCTCATCCTCTGTCTTAACCAGCACTGGTTCTTCCCACTATTCTGCTCAGAAAGGCATAGCAAACTTTCTGACAACATAGCTAAATAAACCTTTGAACAGGGCAACTGCTGGCCCAAATGGGCCAAATGTTGGGTGCCTTCATAGACTCAGCTTCTTGGTGCTCAAAAGAGAGGTTTTAATTTGAAGGTTTTTTTTTTTAATTTTATTTATTTATTTGTTTGCTTGTTGTGTTTATTTGTTTCTTTATTTATTCATTTTGTGGCTGGCTCAGCCTGCCCTGGTGGTGGCACTGGCGCAGCATGTGGTGCCAGGGATCGAACTGCAGTCCCCGCAGTTGCCTGAGCCCTCCTAAGCAGGCGCTTTAGACCACTGAACCATCTCGCTGGCCCTTTTTTTTTTTTAAAGGGTTTTTTTTTTTTAAATTTTATTTATTTATTTGTTTGCTGAGAGGTTTTAATTTGAAAACAAGCTTTTCAGAGTGATGCTGGAATGGTCTATAGGTGTTTCCTTTGGTGGTGAGGTGATTCATACAGTGATTGAAGTTGCTGAGTGCAAATCAAATTATTAGATTTGATAATCTGATTATCAGATTGATAATCTGATTATCAAATTATTAGATAGTCTTCTAAAAAGACTATCTAATAATTAGATGAAACTTTGTGGCTCATCCATAGGTTTGCATGAATTGAGTGGAGTATTCATGTCCTGGGGCTGTGGCACTAGTCACTGGGCAGTTTAAATAACAGACTCAGAGTTTGGTGGTGCGAAACTGAAGAGCAAGGTGTTTGCAAGACTGGGTCTGTGTGAGGGCTGTGCAGACAATCTGCTCCACATGTTCTCCCAGCTCCTGGGGGCTCCTGACAACCTTTGGCACTGGTTAGCTTGCAGAGGGATCACCTGGCCTCTGCCTTCATTTCTCCCTGGCATCTTCCCAGCATGCACATTACTGTGCTCAAATTTCCTCTTTTTATGAGGATACCTGGGATATTGGATTAAAGTCCACTCTTCTGACCTCATTTCCTGTTGCTGAAGATTTGCTTTATAAGACAGCATCTGCAGGTATGGGGCTAGGCCTTCCATCATGTCTGGGGGAGGGGGCACAACTCAACCCCTGTGCTGGTAGCTTTGAAGTATCTTCTGTCTTCTTGATGTTACAGTCACAGGGCCCTGGGCATAGGACCATCTAAAGTTGTTTCCAGCAAATACTTCCCAGGAGGAAGGGGTGCTCGTTTCATCCAGGAAAAATGGATTCCAGCGGATTGGTGATGATTCTTTGCAAGAGACTTTTGTCATTGCTTACTGCCACCCCAATGTTTCAAAATCACTTTGGTGTCAGTTGGAATAAATAGAAAACGTGTTTAACTTGAAAAGGAAAGCATACAGCACTATCGTATTCCACGAGCAAATACACAAAACAAACTGCAGCGGGGCAGGGGGCAACTACTGTTTCAAGATGATGTGAGAATCCAACCCAGTGCCCTGCTGCACAACTGTATGCTTTGAAAAGCACCTCACAGATGGGTTTCATAATTGAGAAATGCATTTGTTCTTTGTTGGTGGGTAAAAGAACGCGATTCAAAGCTTGGCACTGGCTGTCTTTCTGAAATGATTTCCCTCCGTGGAGCACACACATAGGACAGTAGGTTTCCACTGAAGTGGCACGCGGGGTGGAAAAGTGGGCAATGACTGCATGCTTCTGGAAAGAGCGCACATCACAATGAAAAAGTCAAGGGAGTTTGCAAACAGACACTGAAAGAGAAAACTGATACCCCAAATCAGCATCACTGAAGCCTGGCTCTGTGTACAGAAAAGCAGCCCCAGGGGATAGAAGGTATGAGAGCTTTGGAGCCAGCCACCTCCCAGGAACTGGCATCTCACGGGGCATCCTCTGATAAGGTGTTTCAGGGGACTGACTGTAGAGCAGCCTCTCCTAGTAATTATTCCCTGCTAAGCATTTCTAGAGTCCATTGTACCCTAAACCCTAGCAGAATATACAAGGATCTGTAGTCATTCTAAAAAGAGAAAAAAGAACTTATCCAACTATCATAAGATTAAGACTTCCAGTTGATCCCTGAAAAGTGTTACATTTCCCAATCCTGATTACTCTGATTCTGTCCTTCTGTGTGGTTTTTGACACCAGGAAATCATGAGGCCTTTTAGTGTTCCCAGAACTCTTTTTTTATTTCTAAAACTAAAAGGAATACTGCCTAATGTCTTTCTTAAACAATCTAACCACAAGAAGACATGGCAGGTTTCATTCTCAATTACATAATTCTCACTTTTTATTCACCTTTGTCTGGTCTGAGCAGATTTCTCAAATCATAATATATAAACAAGAGCACTTCTAATGGGCTCTGTGTGAATCCTTTCTAGCCAGGATATGGGGCTTTGGTACACCTTGTGATCAACTTGTAGTGGGGTGCAGAGTGACTGAACAACACTTCTGATTCCAATGATCTATAGCAAAGGTTCTGGAACTTTAGTGAGCACAGAATCACCTGGGGGACTTGTTAAAACCTAAGCTGTGGACCCCTCTTCTGGAGTTAATCCAGTTGCTCTTCTAACAAGTTCCCAGGTGGTGCTGACTGGACTGGCTGGAGCCCAAATTTGGATGCCCACTTGTCTCTAGGAATAAAGAACATGAGTAAGAAAGAGATAGTTAAATGGTTGCTAAGCTCCTAGCAAAATTCTCACCAGAGTCTCCAAGCCAGTTTACCTCCTTTCAGGAGCAAGGCTAGTGTGCAGGAACGCAAGAAGAGGACCCACTGGCAGGACCTAAACATGAATATCTAAGAGAATGGTATGCATACTCAGCCTCGGTTTTGGACTGGTTGGCAGAGAGACCTTCCAGGAGGGGCCAGGCCTGTGCATCAGAACAAGGAAGGCTCTCAGGGGCAAGAGGAGATGGGAAGGTCACTAGCTAGATCAGCACTACTGTGTGGCTGAGTAGTGGGGACACAGTATATACTCCTCCATCTTCTCCTGACAAATAAAAGGTTGTTTGGGCATCAAACTCATCTATAGACAGGAACACTACAGAGGATGTTTTTCTGGTTGACAGGTGAGGAGAATAAATGAGGTGCACGGAGGCAGGACACAGTGAGAAGTGTCCCCTTGACATTCTCTTGCATGGCCTTTCTCTTAAACTCCACCCTCCAGTGCTCCTGCAAGCATCACCATGGCACTCAAGCTCCTCAGGACCCAGTATGAAAATCACTTAGTGGGCCTTTTCCTTTTTTCTTATTCCTGTATCTGTCCAAGGTGTTCTGAGTTCCTTGGTGGAAACCTCTGAGATGCTGTGAAATACACAGACACCCACAGCACATTTCCATCTGCAGTGAAGTAGCAGCTGTCTAGAAAAGTTTACATCCTAGTTTTACTGAAGAATTAGAGAATGATACAGTAAGCATGGGTGTATATGGGAGCCAACAGCATCAATCCTACCTGAAGCCTAGGGGCTTAACCAATCAGTGGTAATTGTGGGCCCTGGGAGAAAGTCAGTGTGAGTGTGAGTGTGAGAGTGAGTGTGTATGTGTGTGTGCACGTGCATGCATGCACACACACACACACAGGAATGATATGGCAAAGGCAGCTCACTTCCGCATGTATTGTGGCAGGCGCTCGAGGAATGGGATCTATGCTTAACTCATGAAACTTTGTTTTATTGCAGGGAGACAGTATAGCATCATGGTTAAGAACATGTACTCTTACTGCCACACTGCTCAAGTTCAAACCCCAGTCCAATCATATACTGCTTTAGTTCCGTGGGCAACTACTGCCCTCTGTGCTTGTACCCTCAGCTGTGAAAATGCTGACCTTCATGGCCCCTGTTCATAGTATTGTTAAGATGATCAAGCTAATCTATGTATTTAAAGCACTTGGAAAAAAGTTTGTTACATCAAAAGGACTATAAAAATGTTGGATGTGTGTCTTAGCCATTTTTTTTTTTTTCATTACTGGGACAGAATACCCAATACCCACAGTTTAAAGGAAGAGAGGTTTAGTTTGGGTCATGTTTTAGACATTTTGGTCCATATTCAGTAGGCACAAATGCAGAAACAGCATGGTGGAAGAGGCTGTCCTGGAGAAACACGGCTCCTGACAGCAACCCGGAAGCAGAGGGATAAGCGGAGAGCCGGGAACAGGTAGTGTTTTCCAGGAAGATGTGACCCATAGTGCCCAATCTTCTGACTGCCTCCACCTTCTGAAAGCAGGTCTGCCATATCAGCCCCATCATTCAACCACCTTGCCCAAACCTTACTATAAGCCAGTGTTACAGTTTGTGTCTAAATGTGCACCCAAAGTCTCATGCAGTCACCTGGGTGGGGGAGCTTTTTAGACATGGCTAGATCTGGAGTACATGCTGGGATCAGGTGTGGGATTACAAAATCACACAGATTGGTTTGTCATAGTTCTGGCTAAGACCAAGGGTGCCCTAGGGCAGGTTAGCCTGCATAGAAGGGACAGAAAGATGATGAATGTGTTCTTACCTGCCCGATTACCAGGAGCTGTTTTTGTTCTGCGATGCCCCCTGACATGCCACCCTGCCTTAGAGTCAACTACAGACTGAAACCTCTACCAAATATAAGCCAAACAAAACTTTCCTCCTTTAACTTTTGGCATTGGGTATTTTGTCTGCACCATAAGAAAAGTAACTAACACAGCCCATAGTTTGCCCCCTCTTTGGGGGGAATATTCACCATCTAAACCATAATCAACAGATTCTACTCTGGTAAAATAAACTCAACAAATACTTGATTTTATTTGTAGAGGGTAGGCCAGGGAAAGTTTCAGGAGCTAGCTGTTTACGGGCCTGAATCCTCCAACTTCTCCTCTTGAAGCTTGAAAAAATTTGTACAATATCAAGTGGTACCTTCAAGGTCAACTGGGAATATGTCGAATGATGAGAACCAGGGCCCAGAGCAGCTGAGCCCTTGGGAGAGGATGAGATCTGTGACTGACCCCAGCTTCTGGTCTTCTTCTTTCCACACCTGTTTCCCCAATTCAAGTGCTAGAAGGGCCTCCTGTCTGAGCCATGATCACTGGGACAACAAAGCCAACAGCAGTGGTTATTTAATACTATGAGCACTGGGCTGTGCTCAGTGTTTTCCATATGCTTCCCTCCAGGTTGGGGCTCCCTGGAGGCTCAGAGACAAAGGTTCATGTTCCAGCGATTTATGAAGGATAAGCTCCAAGGGAAATGGGCGAGGGAGTGAGGGAGCAGGGTTAGCAAGGGAAGGGAGTCCAGCAAAGGTGGGACTTCAGGCTAAGCAGCTTAGAGAAGGCTTTCTCTTGATCATGCGAGAGGCTGTGGGTACAAATGGCACCCTGGACTGTGCCCTGAAGAAATAAGGAAACTGGCCTTTTCCTACGGGTACCCCATCACTTCAGGGAAGATCTCTTCTTTGGAGAAATTCAAATTCCCAGGCACTTCCAGCGCTACATCCTAGAGCCAGGTGGAACTCGGGTAGCCCAGGGGAGGACTCAGGTGCTGGGTATTTCTGGAAGCGAAACAAACCCCAAGAGGAAGATGGAAAAACAAATGAGGAAAGGAAGCCCAAGGAGATCTATGTGGAGAAGGGATTAGAAAGCCCCATCTTTCCGTATTGCAGCGACTTTGCTCCAGAAGATCAAGAGACTTGGAGGTCATGATCTTGGCCTCCACCAGCCTACTGTCCACAAACAGCAATAGAGGCAGCATGGTCCATGGCTGACAATCAGCCTTCCAGCTGAAGGATCTCATTTCTCCATCAATGGACTGGTCTTCTGTTTGGCTTCATTTTCTACATCTGTAAACTTGAGATCATCACAGAGCTTGTTGCAGAGACCTGTTCTGAGAGTTAAATGTGTTATGACTTATAAAACTTTTGAGACATTCCCTGACACATAGTCAAGGCTCAATAAATGATAACTTCACAGTGTGGATAGGTGGTTACACTAGGAGTATCCCCAGTGAGACAGGGATTGTCTAGGAAATAGGAGGATCAGCAGATGGAGTGTGAGAGATGAGGCAGTGCTATGGTTCATATTGAGAATGTCCCCCAAAATTCTCTTGTGTTCGGCAGCAGGGCTTTGGACAATAATTGGATTATAGGGGCACTCCACTTATCAGTGGATTAATCCACTGGGGAATCCATACCTGAATGTGCTCTTAGGAGGTGGCCTGGTTGGAAGAGGCTGGGATATGCCTTTGGAGGGTATATCTCGCCCAGATTCTTCCTTTGCTTTTTGCTTCCTGGTCTATCCCTGAATCCCCAAAGACTCATGCATATCCCTTTAAGAAAAAGGCATCTAGTCTATCTTTAAGAGTTGCCAAGCCCCAACAGTTTCAGCATTCCTGAAAAATCCAAGTTAAAAAATATCCTTTGAGATTTAAGGCAAACTCTTAGCTGTGAGATTCTGTACCAATTAAAAATTAAATATTTCCAACATTTGATGGCACAACAAAAACATTTTCATTCCAAAAGTTAAAAACAGAGGGATAATAAGGGATTGGGACAAAAGCAAGTCCAAAATCCATCAGGACAAATAGTAAGTCCTACAGTTCTGTGTGCAGTATCTGAAGCAATCTGTGTGAGGTATGAGCTCCAAAGGGCTTGGGTGGCTCAGCTTCAGTGGCGCTTCTACTGGATGTAGCTCCCAGGGCCTTGCTCCTGGGCCTGCTCAGCTCCCTCCATGCACCCTTCCTCAGGTGATCTTCCTGGCTTTTCCAAACTTTTGGGGTCTCCACTGAACCTTTGACTTCACCCTCACAGCTTCACATACTGTCCTCTGAGCAGCACACTGCCTGGCCACCTAGGCCTTCTGAAATTGGGGTGGAAACCTTCTGCATGTGCCTAAAACCAATGCCACATGGATGATGCCAATGTCTGCTGCCAGCTGGAGCAATGGCCCGGCTTTGCTTTCCTTTGGCCATGGTGGTTGAGTGCCTGGATTACTGGTCATTCTGAATCTATTCTCTATGCTTTGGAGGGATAAATTCTCTATGCTTTCTCCATTCTGGAACATAATGCTCTGTAGCTTTCTCCTCAAACAAAGTTTCAGGGCTGCAAATAGTGGAGCTCTGCTGCTTCTTGTGATGCCCCAAACCATGTTTTCTATTTTCTTGTTCTTCTCAGCAATCAGGATCTCCTCTGACTTATCTTTGTTGTCCACTGCTTACTGGAACTTCTTCACACAATATCTAAAGTCATTCTACTGAGATCTCTGTTCTTGATCCTCAACAAAGATCTGGCTGAAAGCCCCCAACTGCAGCCGTGGCATTTCTTCAACATTAGACTGCCTTGGAATTTGTTCTCCCAGATTAGCTAGTCTGCTGCCCTTAATCTCAGTCTGAAACCAAGTCTCTGGACAAGAATTAAACGCAAACAAACATTTTGTCACCCGTAGCACACATCATCTGGAGTTTAAGAGCAATGCAGTCCTTCTTCCCAGCAGAAATCTCCTATGCCTGATCTTTACGGACAGGATTTCTACCGGCCTTTTGGTCTTCTGAGCTCTGACCAGAATCTCCCTTACAGGATAGCTTAAGGCATTCCAGGTCTATTCTTTCAGTCAGCATGTCTGAACCTTTTCAAACACTCCTCATAAGTCATTTCCAAAACCTCTTGGACCACATGGCCAGGCTGTGATCCTACTCCAGATCAAATTCTATATTAGTTACTTTTTTCTCCTTTCTGAGACAAAATACTCAACACCCAAATTATGGAAAGAAAGGTTTATTTAGCTCACATTTTGTAGAGAGTTCAGTCCATAATCAGCTGGCATGGCAGGATGGGTTGGCACAAGGCAAGAAACAGTTCAAGGTGGCAGAAGACAGCAAAAGCAGTAAGAGCAAAAGGGGAAAAGGACGAGCCTTACATTCGTCCTTATATTGGAAGCATGCTACCACCCCTCAGGGCTGGTGTAGCTCTCACACCATCCCTGTGTCCTCCTCTTGCACAGGATGAGAATGTTTACAAAGTGAAGACCCTGACCCCCTGCTAAACAGCTTAGCTAAGCTTCTAAACTTCTCAAGTTGACACAATGTATGACCATTACATTATCCATATATTAGCATATATCAATTCTACATTCCTTTTATTGCCAAATAGTACATCTTTCATGAACTGACAGAATCAGCCCCTTCTCTGTGGCTTTGCTTTCTATGGTCTGTTACCTAAGGTGAACTGCGGTCTGAAAATCCTAAATGAAAATTCCAGAAATAATCAGTTCATCAGTTTTATGTCATGTGTTATTCTAAGTAGGGTGATGAAATCAGGCACTGTCACACTCAAGAATCCAGCCTTTGTCTACTGTATCCATGCTACCCACCCATGACTCGCTCAGGAGCCATCCTGGTTGTCACAGTAATGGTCAAGGTTTTGCAGTGCTAATGTCCTAGTGACCCATTTGTAACGGCTCCAAACCATATCACCATGCTTGTGTCAGGCACTCCTCCTCATTTTATTATGTGCACATTGTACCATCTCATATTATTTCAAGAACAGTGATATGGTACAAAAGGTATTTTGAGAGAGAAGCCACATTTATATAACTTTCACTACAGAATATTGTCATAATCTCATGCTGCGTTGAATTTTTATAATTATTTATGTAGGGTTCATTTGGAATTCTGAGGCTGTAGGAATTGCTGAGGAAGGTAGATAAAAAAGGCACACACTCGGTGGACATTGATTTTTTTTTTTTTTTTTTTTTGGTACTTACGAATATTATTTTTTCCCTTTGGTTTCTTGTGCTATTGGTATCATGTCTAAAAAACTACCACTTAAACTAAAGTCACAAAGAATCATGCCAATGTTTGCTTACAAAAGTTTTATATTTTAGCTCTTTCACTAAACTTTCTAACATGCCATGTCTTCTTTTATTTTTTTCTGAGAGAAGTTCTCACTATGTAGTTCAGGCTGGTCTTAAATTCACTTTGTAGCCCAGACTGGCCTCAAACTTGTGGTGATTCTCCTGCCTCAGCCCCCTAAGTGCTGGGATTATAGCTGTACATTACCACACTGGTCTACTTTCTAACACATTCTTAATTGAATTTTGTGTATGGTGTGATGTAAGTCCAACTTCATCCCTTTGCTTATGAGTACCCATTGTCCCATGACAATGTATCAGTGTTCGGGTGACCTCACCTGGACCTGGGGAAACAGGGGTGTGCCTCCTGCTGCCTCTGATGGACAATAACAACTGGCTGCATGGAGAAGCTAAAGCTAGCATTTACCCGGTGATTTATAACATATATTTTTACACCTGTCCAGACTTTGTCTTCATTGTGTCAGCAAGCATAAAATCAAGAGCAGAAATCTTAAATGTATATCTTGTGTGTCACAAAAGAAAACCAGGTGAACTCAAATAATTCACCACTTAGCGTTTAGTTTTGGAGTTGTCTAGCCTTGGTTACTTATTTATTTTTGCATTTGAAACATCTCTATTCCTACATCTCTAGGATCTATTGAGTCAGCTGAAGAATCCAAAGTGGAAACGAAGGATTGGTTGAGAATCTATCTTTATATTTGTTGGAATGGATTTGCCTCCAACAACAATGATGAAGAAGGGACATCATTACTGGGTGGCTTGGCTTCCTGCGTAGGAAACTGTGCTTCACAAGAGCTTTCTAATCCTTGCCTCTACCCTCCTCTGGCCAGGTTGTCACTAAGTTGGACCTCCAGGTCTCATCTTCTTGCTAGCCTTTCCAATACAGTCCAGAAACTCACTTTGAAAAGAACATTTTGCTACTATCCTTTGGGTTTTGCAGAACTACACAGAATCTTCTTAGCAACTGTCTTGGTTAGAGTTAGATTCATTGGTCTGCAACCAAGGCCCTACATAAAAGTGGCTCACAAAAGATCTGAGCTTGTTGTTCTGCTGTTTGCACAGAGCTGTGGGATGGGCCTGCTCTGTTGGGCCTTGGGGTACAGCCTTACCTCCTTGGCACAGCTGCTTATGGCACCAGGTGTCCAGCCATTGCAGCTGTATTTCAGTCCAGGGAAGGAAGGCAAGAAGACAGAGACAGCCCTTCTCTTCAGGCACACTTTCTGGAAGTAGAGCCATTGCTTTACCTTCAGCCTTTGCCTAGAACTCAGTCTTGAGACCACTCAAGGGAAGTACATTCTATCCAAGGGTCCTTTTCTTTATCATACTTTTAATCTGACAGACAAAATTGTGCTTTTTAAATCATGTAAAAAATTATGTATATCATGTTATATTGAAGCAAATGAATAACTAATTGGCAAATGATATCAAATTACATTGTTAGCATTTTTAAAAAATCTTTATTTATGTACTTGGTGCAGGATCTCGCTATGTGGTTTGGACTTACTGATCCTCCTGTCTGAGCCTCCCCAGGGTTGGGATTACAGGTGTGCACTACCATACCCAGTTTCAGTAGCCAGCACAGCTCACCCAGGGTTCTTGGGCTGGCGCAGCATGTGGTGCTGGGGATCAAACCCAGGCCCTTGTGCCTGCAAGGCAGGTACTTAGATTGCTGAGCTATCTCCCCAGCCCCTATACCTAGCATTTTTGTGACAAGGGCACTGAACATCCATTCTACATTTTTCGAAAATGTATTCCATTACCATTAATCTTGATCATTATGTCCAACAGGTCTCGTCAACTGTTTTTCTTTTTTTTTTTCCTACCTGTGATTCTATATCCTTTGGCCAATGTCTCCCAATCCCTCCTGGCCCAACACTTCTGCCTCTGAAGCCCCCCAGCCTGCTAGCCATTTAGTGAGATCAACCTTTGAAATCCCATGTCTGAGGGAGATCGGGCAGTATTTGTCTTCAGTTTCAATCTTGCAAATGATTTGTCAGCCTGGCTGGGAGCGGGCTAAGGAGAGCATGAGCAGATGATGATGAGTTGGGCAATTTAGCCTTTGTTTTGCTTTTCACTGAATATTCTCAGATTTAGTACAGAGGGAGACTGGAGTTTTAGGCACTGAAGGAAATGAAACCACCAAATGGCTCTGAGTGGGGGGATTTTGCTGCTTGAAATACGGTTATACTCTTTCCACTTTCAAACGAAGACGTGGATATTGTCTTTCAGAACAATTGTACCCTCCAGACTAAGGAACCCACAAAAGTGTCAATTCACTACATGTTGGCTTTTTTAAAAAAACTAATTGTAGCAAGTGGCTGCTGTGAACACGCAGGCCTCCTAAAGCTGCCCTTCCAGTGACCCATAGCCTGACCTGGACAGACCACCTTCTGTCCAAGGGAGGAAAAGTTTTGTTCCTAGATCAGATGAAACCCTGGCTTACCCCTGGTGACCAGCAGGATTAATCAGACTCCAGTAAAACAGCTGACAGCAACACTAAGCCAACGCACAATAATCTGCACACACACCAGGCGGCATTCTTCCCAGCCTCTGCCTCTTCGTGCATTTTCTGGGCTTTGCATTACCAGCTTCCTAGCCCTGGGTCTCTGCACTCCATAAAGGCAGCCACTTATGCTAGGAAGCTGCCCACTGCTCAGATCTGAGCAGGGTAGAGGCCATCAAGGCAGGATTCCCAGCAGAGCTATAGAGGGTTAGGCTGCTTCTCTTCTGCACCCTGCAAGCTAAACCCAAAGGTGTGACTTTCAACTTGGGACCTTTTAAAAGCAAAATTTTTCCAGTGTGCAAAAAGTAAACACTAAACATGGTTTAAATGCAGAGAAAGTGCCAGGGATTGAACTCAGGCCCTTTGCTTGCCAGGTAAGCACTTATTCTACTGAGCTATCTCCCCAGTTCTCCAGAAGGACAAAAAGAAAATACCTCTGTATCCTTCAAGCTACCGCACTTGGCTTTCCAAGGCAAATTCCTTCTTTATTTCACTCTGCTTAGAGTCACTTTCTTCCTGCAATCATAGGAAGAAGTCCTATAGGTTCTATAGTAATTGTTACTTGATGCCTTTTCTCAGGGCAAAAATGCAAAGCCAGTAAGATCACAGGGTGCCAATAACTTAGGGTCAAATCTATTGCAACTCAAAATGATTTCCTTCCAATTTTATTTTAAACCACGTTCCGGAAGAAAAACAAGCTTAGAAGATTTCTGGTCCTCCTAAATATAGCTATTTTAATCATTGTTAAGGAAACCCTAAGGGGCAGCATAAAAGCTTAATGGATGGCTAGAGGGTGAGGGCAAAATGCCGCCCATCAGCGACTGTCTCTAAAAGTAGTTGGGGGAGGAGAGCCCCAGGCAGAGCCCTCAGTACTTGGGACAGAAAGAGAAGACGGAGGCAAACACGTATATGCAGATGAAAAGATTTCTTGACTTTAAGTCAGATGTCACAGGATTTTTTTTTTTTTTTTTTTTAATGAGGGAATAAAATAAAATCCATTTTCCCAATGTGTGCTGGGGAGGAAGGATTTCAAAGCAGGACTACCTTTCTTTCCAAATCACAATACTCATACTATTAATTTTGACTTATGTGAATGAGCGTATTATACAGATTTCAATCCCGACTTTCCAGCCTTAAAGAGCTCTAAGGAGCCTGAATAAAGCAACCCAGTTTTACTCCAGCGATTCCACAGGGGCGACTTAATTCCCCTTTCATCTCTGGGGGAGGGCTCTCATCTCTAAAAGCAAGCAAGTTTTCTTCTCTGTCCCCTGGTGAGAAGGCTGGTCTTGCTTTTTTGCTCCGGCAAGACTGAGGTGGGTGACCACCGTCTGTGTTCTTCACCTTGGAAGGTTTGAAGAAGCAGAAATAAGCCTGACAAAATAGGCAAGTGGTGTGACCCTCCCCTCTCCAAGAAAGTGACTGCCTGCAAATACCAGTTTGCTTTTTGATTTTCCATGGTCTGACCCTGTGTTAGCTCAAAAAGACATGTTGAAGTCATGACGCTGGTAATAACCCCAAATATGCCCAAAGAACAAAGCAGAGGGCGTGTCTGTTTTGCTCTGTCAAGCAAATTATGATCGAAGTTTTCTCCCAATGTGAGGTTTTTTTCTGGATTATTGATTGCAACAACAGTCCCTTTTACTGAGTTCCTAAATGAAATTAAATACTGAGATGAGGCTTATTACGTAGAAGTGAACTGTTTCAAATGAAAGGAAAAAAAAAAAAAGGAAAAGTTTCCAGGAAAATATACCAGATAATTTAAGCTAAAGGAAAAACTTTATGCCTTTCTGTGCCCCTTGCAAGGGACCCCGGAGGAGAAGGCATACCAGAAACTGTCCCTCAGCAAACGTAGGACCAGGGGTGGCAGATGGCTCTCTCTGCCTGGGTTAGTCTGACTTGTACTGGAAGGATAGCTCCCAAGCAGTAATTCACCAATAGCTACTGTTACTAGAGGTTAGCAGCAGCAGTGGATAGAAATGGCTCTGATTTATTCGGATTTTACATAAAATAAAGACTCCAGATCACAGCTCAGCCCTTTATATCGTAAGGACTTATTACAAAGGAGCAATTTGTACAAAATTTGGCATGCAAATTAAACAGTATTTTAACTGATGCCATAGGTTTTATTCTTCCACGTATTCCAATCTTGGAATAGGATATGAAAAGTACAATTTAGAGCTTTACAAAAATAAAATCTGCATGAATATAGTGACATTTCACAGCTCTCAATTGGATCTATACAGTAATGGTCACGTGTGTGTGAGAAGATTGTAGGAATGAGGAAAATGTGAATAGTCTTGCATTTCAAGTTATAGAAAAGAACTTTTAGGGGTAGAGGATGTAGCTCAGTGTAACAATGTACAATTAACATGAGAGGCCCTATTTCCATATCCTCTACTAAAAATATTATTTTTAAAGAAATACTTAAACTTAACATTTCTACAGGAATAAATAAAATTACTATAACGAAATCATTAAATATTGATCATGTCATGGATGATGCAAAAAAACTCATTTTAATTCAGAGAAAAAAAGGTTATTGTTCATTGGTAGGATATAGCTTCATAATATGTATTCTTTTTACTCCAATGAAGAGCTGTGGCAAAGTTTTGTACCTCACTTATGAAAGGAATATTAAAATAGGTAGAATGTGCAGCAATACAAGGATTTAGCTATTGTCTGATTTTGTTAATCTCCAAATGGTTCGTTTTTGAGTGAATTAATTGGATAGTTTAATATACTCCTGTCTGCCCACTGAATATATCTCTGAGTTAGATTATGTAAACACTTTCCTGCAGGGCAGAAGTGTCCCTAACTTCTCCCCCTATATTAAACAGTCACATGGGTCAATGAAGGAGCCTCTCCTGTAGAGTAACAAAATGAACAGGGAACAGTCGCTCTGCTGGTTCCACTCTGAGACCATCCCTTCGCAAAGCTTTATGACGTGCTAGAAACCAACACATCTGACCAGGAGGTCTCTGAAGTTTCAGGCTTTTGCATTAATACTTTTGAAATATCTTTATTGTGATGCAAATCTTGATTTTCAATCAAAATTATCTGGAAGATCTTTCTCTAGAAACTGTTATAGGAAGTAAATGAGCCTAAATCTAAATTTTCTCTGTTCTCACTTCCTATTTCAATCAATAAAGCAAATGCTATTAAATGCATAGCCCTTCTACAAATGCTGGTTACAAACTCAGCTGTACCTACTAACACTTCTAATTAAATACATTTTGAGTCCCAAAGGGAATAGTGAATGCAGACTTTGTTTTTTCCTCCTAGTTTTGGGGTCAACACATCTAAGGAGATATAAAAAAGATCAAGATGAGATATGTGTATGTGTCAACATCTTATGATGGTCTTCACTTTATATCACAAACAGATACTAATAAATATGTTTAATGAGAAATATCTAAGGACATTTTAGCTTTTGCAAATGTTCAAACTCAAGTCCATTGTAGAGTTCTCTTCTCAGCCTGAATCCTTTATCTAAATCAGGACAAATAAAATAAAATAATACACATAAAAGCAAAGCATCATAACTTCCTGCTTATATTTCATTTTATTTTAAAAGCTAAACTTTGAAAGGTCAGGTGCTCTCAAGTTCCACAGAGAGTTCGAAGATCTTTAGGTAAGGTATCTTGGCTGGAGGAAATCTTTCTTCGGAGGCTGTTTGTGTAAATGTGTGTTTGTGTGTGTGTATGTGTGTGTGTGCACGTACACACACACAAGCTTATGTCTTTGACTGTACCCTGCGAGATGGAGTTAGGAAAGAGTATTTCTCCTGCCAAAATACACACACAGCCTCGGATTAAAAGGGCTGAAACCTACCAGCAAGTTCTTAACGCCCTCCCACAATCATTAGACCAAATCCACATCATTCTAGATTCATTTTTCCCTTATTCATCTGTCCAACTAATTCCTCCCGCATTCACTGGGCTTATATCTTAATCTTTTCTGTTACATAGAGAATACATAATGAAAGGCTGCATTTTCTGGGTACATGCACACATTTGGAGCGGATGAACCATATGCGAAGTAACATACAATGCTGAATGCCGGCTGAATGGTGTCCAGCGCTAAAAACACTGTGGACCCACGAACAAAAAGTAGGCGAACAAGAGCCAGCGCCGGCCTGGCCTCCGCTAGACTGCCAGGGACTCGCCGCAGAAACATGGGTATAATTTCACTGTTTTCACTCACACAAGCTGTGGGAAAGGAGTCACCATCTGATGTTTGATTGTGTGGGATATGTTTTTGGCAGTGGCCTCGTATTCCACATTGACAAAAAAAGAGAGAGAGAAAGAAAGAAAAAAAACAAGAAAGCAAAAAGGGGACAGAGGAGGGGGGGCAGGGGAATCAAAAAGAACAGAGCTACATTTGCTGTTTTTAATTTGCTGTCTGGAGGACAAGCACAGCTGACAGTTCTGACTAGTGGACACCGGAAAATGAGGGCCAGGACGGGCTACTGTCCACTCCATCCCCCAGATCGCTTTTATAACAATACCACCACAAGGGGACTTTTATCTGTCTCCCCCCATGCAGCCTGGTTAACTTACAACTGGGCAGTAGGGCTGACGCTGACGTTTGCCTGATTTAATAAAATCTTTTATCCCAAGGAGTGGCTGAGAAGGCAGGGTCCTGAGAGCCCCAGGGGAAGAGGCCCAGTTCTCAGAGCAGGCATTTTCTGGAGCTGGAAGGGAAAGGAAACACACACACACACACACACACACACACACACACACACACAGAGCGCTGTGTCTTCATCTGCCACCCAGCTGCTAAGTAGCCACAGGTCTCCCGAGGTTTGTGGCTGGAGTCAGGCAACGTGTTTGATTTATACCCTGAGTCTCCACCCCAGCTGGATTCTGGAAAGAGTTCTGCTGCGCTTTGTCCTCTCTACCATTGCCCCCTCATCCCAGAGATGCTGAGCTTAGCAAATAAACACACAGAAAGCCCAGCTACAATTGGAATTTCAGAAAAACAAGGACTACACAGAAGTGTCTGTGCTGGACGTCCTGGATGTTATGCGGCACCCACACCCTCTCCCAACAGGTCTCTTGGCTGCCCATCCTCCTCTCCAGTTCCACCTGCGTTCATCCTCAGGTCCTGAGAGGATCTAGGTAGGTGGTGGCTATTTTCTAGAAGACTACTCAGCCTTGCTGGTGAAGAGGTTCCCTCTGGCCTTTCAGTTCAAATCAGGAGGTATTACTAGTGATTACAGAGAAGACTCAATGCCAACTACCCAGGGTCCTCCTCTAACAGGTTTTCCATGAGTTTATTTGGACTATGTCTTTAGAAACCAAGTTAAACTCTCTGGCCTGGCACCCATTGCTTTTTCTAGAGGTGAATATGCTGTTTGGTGGAGGCTTTGGGGGCAAGGCCACCTGCTGTGCAGTCCAGCAGAGGGTCCTCTGCGCCTTCCCATCCCCAGCCTGCCAAGTCCCTGAGTGCACCTCTGCTTCCGTTCCCAGGAATACTGGATTGCTGCTTCTTCTCATTGATGTTTATGAATGAGCCACCAAAACCTCTGGGCTTTGTCCAGAGGGGCATGTGCTGCTAGGAGTTCCCTATTTGTGGGTCTAGGAAGTGTATCTGACTGGGGGTCTAGCAAAAATAATGAGTGTCCATTTTCAAGTGGGCAGCAAGGTCGTAACTCATGGCCAGCCTGTACAGAGGTCTGCCAGGTAGAAGGGGGGGTGCCAGATCAGACATTAAACCCAGAGCTGCACTGTGCCAACATGGTGTATACTGCTGAGGGAAGGGTTCAGAAGCAGCCCTCCTGGGAGTGCTCCCCTTCCGGGAAGCCATGCCTGGGCTGCATGTACTGGCTGGGACAAGGAGTGTGGTTTCCCTATGTGGGGGAATTGCTCTCCTTTTCAAACACCCTGTTCAGAGGCACAATGGCTGCTTGTAATGATCGCATTAGCATCTCGGAGCAATATATCTACCCTAAATTAAGACCACTTTGTAATTAGTACTGATGATCACAGCTGCGGAGACAAATGGCATATGTGCTAATTAAATAATTTGTCACTTGACTGTTAAACAAACAATTCGGCCTCTTTACATTACAAACTGCCTTCTCCGCACACATGCAGTGGTGGGCAGCCTGCCCTCCTCGAGCTCACCACGCGATGCATATGGAGCAAGCTCCATCTCTCCCACAGGTTGAGAGGACAGGGAACTTGCAAGCCTCTCAGACTGGGAAAGTTTTCTTGAAAAGTGAGTTCAGGAGGGCAGACTGCTCCTGTGAACACATTCAGAAAACAGCCTTGACAATAAGATTTCTGAGCTCTGCTGCCTGGGCCTGGGTGGGTGTCAGCCAAGAACTTGTTGCAGCCACCAAAACTGCATGTCTACAGATGTACTCTGTCTTCTGTCTTCAGCCACAATCTCCTCTCAGTTTGTGATTATTTTTTACAGTTTGTCTTTTATATTTCTACTATTTAATAGTATATAAAGCCTAATTGTGAAATATGGGTTTAACAGTCAGCCAAATAGCTAAGCAGATTAAAGCATCTGCAAGTAGGCGCAAGGGCCAGGGGTTCAAGCCCCAGGCTTTTTTTTTTTTTTTTTTTTTGGTGGAAATGGGGATTGAACGCAGGACCCTGCACTTGCCAGGCAGGCACTTGTGCCCCTGAGCTATCTCCCCAGCCTGTCCTGCTAGCCCATCCCCCAGGGCATGCTGAGACATCAATGGAGATTGGGCATAGTGGCACGTGGCTGTAATCCCAGCTCTTGAGAGGCTGTAAACAGGTGGATCACTGCGAGTCCAATCTAGTAGTGAGACCCAGAATGCCCTATAGACCCGTTCCTAAAAATACAAAAATCAAAAAAAGGTTTAATGAGGGTACTTGTTAGCTCTCATAGTGGCTTTCTGTGAACCAAGGGGAATTCAGCCCCCTGCAGGGCACAGGCTTGGTAAGCAGGGTTCGGGCTGGATTGGCTCAGAATCCTTGTGCAGTGGACATCCTGCCCAACTGTAACAGGAGGTCCTATGTCGGTTGCCTCTGTTACAGGAGAGGTTTGGGTAAGTTAGAGCACGGGAAACTCAAGTCTATTGTCAGTGTGTTCTTCCTTCCTTGCCTACTTATTCATCAGAGTTGCTGACCAAGGTCATTTAATTTCACCTTCTCAGTCTTACCTTTGCTCTCAGCCAAGCACCACTTCACATTGGGGGCACAGGAGTTATGGGATGCCCCTGGGTGAGTCCATGCAAACTGGGTCCATCACATCAGTTTTCACCAGGCGGGAAAGGAATACAAGAGAAGCCTTGCCACCGAGGCTTCTGAGAAAGGCTGGAGTCCTGGACAATTTCACACTCAGCTCTAAGAACAGCTTGGGACATCAATTGAGATTGGGCATAGTGGCACGTGGCTGTAATCCCAGCTCTTGAGAGGCTGTAAACAGGCGGATCACTGCGAGTCCAATCTAGTAGTGAGACCCAGAATCTGGAGATTTCCAGATCTGGAGATCACAGTCTCCAGAACTTCTGGAGACAAAGGGAGCACACTATTTTATGGTTATGGAAATCTAACTATTTGGACATGAAAGCTTGGAACAGACGCAAAAGGGTGCATCTTTCCACCAAAAAGCCATTCTCTCCTGCTTCCCCCAGCCCGCCCTGATGCCTTTCTCACTTTCAGTACTGGGGATTGAACCCAGAACCCTGCGCTGAGCTATATTCTCAGCTTCTTTTATATTTACTTTGAGACAAAAGTAAATTGATACATTCCCCAGGCAGGGTTTGAACTTGAGGTCTTCCTGCCTCAGCCTACCACTATGGTGAGATTATAGGCGTGCACCACTGGACCAGCTTCTTTCTGCATTTTATTTATTTTTCTGTTTTATGTATTTAGTACAGGATAAGGGTCTCACTACACAGATCGGACTCCTAGTGGTTTTCCTGTTGTTAGCCTCCCAAGTGCTGGGATTACAGGTGCACACCACCATGCCCAGTTGTTTCTGCATCTTATATAAGGCTTGCAGTACAAAGCCTGTCTGGGCAGTATCTTGTGTGGCCCCAGGAGTCCAGTAGAAGAAAGTCCCTGCTGTCACCTCCCTGCCTCATCCCTCTCTATTCCTTCCTGGAGTTCCATGTGTTTGTTGACAGCTCTCTTCCCCAGGTTTATTTAATTAACTAATTAATTAATTAATTGAGAGTATGCAGTAGTATTAAAGCAGAAATATTACAAATGAGGCAGAATTTCACTAAACAAAATAATAGGAATTTCACAGTATTTGTTGTATTGCACAGTATTATCTTCACATTAGTTGTTCATGATGCCAGACATATGCATGCAAAATTGGGAAAAGAAAGAAAAAGAAGAGAAAAATGTATAAGGAAGTAAGAAGAGAGGAAAAGAAAAAAAAAAGAGCTGAAAAAGGAGGATAAAACAAATTAAGATTTAACTGTTCCTTCCCATAGAACAGCAGAAATCCACAGTAGTTGTCCAAACCATCCTGCTTACATACATAGATAAATCTCTTAATACTTCTCTATGCAACCAGGAACAACACTGATAGTTTTTGGCTTTGGGTTCCGAGTTGATATCAGAGTCATTTGTTGTATATATTACTTTGTTGAAACTTATGATTTGGGGATTACAGGGCATCTGTCAGCTTCTCATTACTATGACAAATACCTGAGACAATTAAATTTAAAAGATGAAAGATTTATTTTGTTTCCGAAGTTTTAGTCCATAGTCACTCACCCCTGCTGCTTTGATACTGTGACAGGGTAACACATCATGGCAAGAGAGCTTGGTAGAGATGGACTGTGGGCCTCGAAGTGCCCAGAAAGCAAAGAGCACCAGGAAGGGGTGGACCTCAATATCTGGTTCAGAGCCACACCCACAAAGACCAAATCTTCTTGTAATAGGCCCTACCTCTTAGAGGTTATACCACTTCCCAGTAGCATCATGGGCTATAGCTCAAAGGAATTTCTCAATCCAAATAAATCACATGCAGCCTTCCAGAGAATCATCTTCTCATAGGTTCTGTTTCCTGGGCAATCTTGTATTTCTGAAACCTGCAGACAGAACATCTGCTCTCTTGCATAAGACAAGATTTCTTTCATTTTCATTTCCTCAAATACCAACCTCCTAGTAGCCCAGTGCTACTTTTGCATGTATCCCCAAAATACATTGCTGGAAACTTAGTGTCCCAAGCAGCAGTAGTGAGGGATAGGACCTTTAAGAGGTATCAGGTCATGGATTAATTTCCTGATGGCAGGGCTGGGTTAGTTGTCACAGCAATGGGTTTATTATAAAGGAAAACTGTGCCTCTCCTTGCTGTCATCATGTGACCCCTTCAACCATGTTATGGCACCATAAAAAGTCCCTTGATCTTGGTCTTCCCAGTCTCCAGAACCATAAGTCAAATATATTTCTGTTCATTATAAATTATCCAGTCTGTGGTGTTAGACTGAGAATTCTGGGGAGGGAGGTAATGGGTGAATTGTACCTGACAAGCTCTATGGAACACTGGAAGTTGGCCCTATGAAGATGTACATGCAGGTCCCAACCCCGTGAGTAAGCCCAGAGGTGGGAAATGCGGGCTTTGGATTTCCTGAAGGGTATAAATAAAACCAGTTTGGGCAAACAAACATAGATGAGAAAAGGGTGCATCTGAGCTCCTTTCACCACACTAGTGGGGTGCTGTCCTCCAAGGCCAAACCCCTAGGACCCCCGGTGTTTTCTATGCATTCTCTTATCCCAGCAGCCACATCTGTAGACACCTCTGATGTGTTCTGAGGAAACACAGCACAGTGGTAAAGGGAGAGCAGACCAGAGAAGCGGGAAGTCAAGAAAAGCTAGGATCATTTGATGTAAACAGCCGCAAAATGCACCACCTTCTGTCATTCTTTTCTTAAAATATTGACCTTTGAGTGGAGGCTAAAAATCCATTATTGAAAAGCTGGAAAATAGAGGGGAGACTTCCCCCTGAATGGCACAGCCCAAATACAGTTCTTTTTTTTTTTTTTAAACAAAAATGATTTCTTTATTAGTCCATGTTTGCATTCCTTGCGCGCAGCTGGCCCTCGCACACAACGTATGCTCCTCGCTTTGCTCATCTTCTCGCTCTCCCCTGCTGCCATCTCTCAATCCCCTCCCCGTTTGAGGAAGATCTATTTCCATACTTCCTATTATCTATCTTCTGCTTTGCTCTTTAACTGATCTGTACTTCAGGTTTCTCACGTATGAGAAACCATGGCATGTTCAGGCTTTCATGTCTGACTTATCTCTCGCACCATCATGGTCTCAAGGTGCACCCACTGCTCACCAGGGACTCAAGTTTTGTTTCCTTAATGGCACAGCCATACTCTTTTGATGCTTTCATGATCCTTTGCAGTTACTTGCCTACACACACTTATGTTTTTACTGCTCTAATGCACATACAAGTCTGTTACATAGTTCTCTCTCAACAACTGCTATATTTACTAATCTTTTTAGAGTATTTATCTTAATGAGTGCATAATACTTCACAGAGTAGGTGGATCATCATTTCATCATTTCCCTTCTGATGAGCACTGGGATTGTTTCTATTTTTCCCTGCTACAAATAAGCATACTGAAGATGCACACCCCATCCAGAAAATAGATATCTGTTCCATCCTCCATATCTGAATTCCATACTTGCACATCTGAAAATTCAGCCAAACACAGATGAGATATATAATATCAGAAAAAATTGTGCATATGCTAAACATGCACAGACTTTTTTCTAGACATTATTATCTAAATGATGCAATGTAACAACTATTTACATAGCATTTGCATTGTTTTTTATTGTATTTTTTGGTTGAATTGCTTTTTAGGACAGGTATATTTTTTGGTTTTGGTGCCAAGGACCCATCTCAGGACTTTCAGTTTGCTAGGCAAGCATTCTATCACTGAGCCAAATCCCCAGCCCCTGTAGCATTTTCATTGAACTAGATAGCACAGCATGAGTAACTTAGCGGTGATTAAAATATATACAAGGTCCTAGGTTTGTGCAAATACTATGCTATTTTACACAAGGACCTTCAAGCATCTGTGGCTTTTGATGACACTGCCAGTCCTGCAACTGATACCTGATAGGTTCTGGCCCAATATGAATTGCTGAATCATTGTGGTGGTCATCTAATATGGCTGAAGCCATTAAAACAACAGCTTATCTTCCCAGAGACCACCTGCCCCCGTCTCCAACTCAGCCCAGGGAGCAATTTCCTTTTACCTGTCCCGCCACCTTAGGGAAGGCCCCAATCAGCTCCTTGGGTATATCTAAACATCCTCCTCAAACCCCACCCCTGGCAAAAGGTCATAAAATCCTCAGTCTTCTTTTGTTTCAGTTCAGAGAATTCCTTATCTTCCCAAGTTCTCTCCTTGTCCTCCAAAAAAACCCTTTCCCTTTTTCCTTCTCTCTGCTTCTCTGATGTGACACCGTGGAAAACCTATCAATAACCACAGATACTTGGGAAAGATCTCCCACATTTTGCAATAAAATAGGAACATTTCTAGCTTCCAGTCTTTATCCCTTAATGAGTTGCTCCTCTATGGTTTTGCTGCTCATTTAATCTTAACAAAAACCCTGATGGTAAGCATAACTATTATTCTTATTCTACACAGAGCAGGGGAGAATATGGCTCAAAGAGTTTATGGAACTTACCCAATGCTAAACAGCAGAGAGAAATAATTTAAACCCAAGCATCTGACTGCTGAGTCTTTTTGCCTTACCAGTGGCTTTGTGCCTCCCACTACTCATTAGGCTAACGTATGTACTTAGTGCTGCTAAATAAAAAATTACATAAAATCTACAATTTATTCCTGTCTTATGCTCCCTGCCCCTGAACTTTCTCCCTATGATGGTTATAATAGAACTTAAAATGAGCACAATGCAAGAGTGGAAGCTGGGGTTCACATTTGCAGTTTAGTTTTCAGACTCTTTTAAATAAGGACTCCCTGTTTTCCCATCCTGGTCACGGAGGAGTCCTGAATTGTCCCTGAGGAGAAGGGAGAGATTTATAGACTCAATCTTCTTCCAAATCAGAGAGAAAAGTATTCTTTAGAAAGACATTTTCTGATGATGATTTTGAGAGACTTTCTGGTAATCCCTAGCAAATCTGCATGTTAATAGGAGTCATTTACTCAGAGTAAGTATCCAGGAAAACAACTTTACATAATAACAGTAGCTTGACTTGCTTACTTCAGTTTGGTTCTTGCTATTTAATTAAAGGGAAAGCCAAGCTTCTGTAAATTTTACAGAGCAATACACAAAACGGGAATAGTAAATTAAGACCAAAGCTGGCTTCAACCTGCACATCTTTATTACTTGTAACGTGCAAGAAATGGAGACAAGATCAAGTATGTAAAACATTGATAATGTCCTCAGCATTCAGGAGTTTTCATTGGTTTCTTCCCAATATTGAGAGCTCTAAGCCTACCTAATATTCACTAAGACTTCTTGGTAGCAGCTTCCTGACGGTGGTGACTTTCTTTCTTATGGTACAGTGTCCTTTTATCCCCTTGCTCCCTGAAATGCTGACATAATTTGGGGGCTGTATTTAGTTATTTTGAATCAGAGCAATATTTTTATGAAAAAAAAATATGAAGTTTTTTAAACTAAAATGAGAATCCCCAAATCATACAGAGAGTTCCCAGAGACCCTTCACCCTATTTCATGCATTAACATCTTACAAGCCATGGAGCACTTATCAAAATTAAAAAATGATCTTTGCACATTACCTTAGTCACAAGACCAGGGTTGCAGCTAATGCTTTTATTCTATCCCCAGATCCAGCACAGTGTTTGACTTTCACGTCTCCTCCCTCTCCTCCCTCTCCTCTGACCTGTGATGATGACCCAATGGCCTTTCCTTGGCTTCATCACTTTGTCACTTTTGGGCACTGGTCAGCTCTCTGTAGATATGCACCTCAATTTGAGTTGTGTCCTGTTATGAAGAAGCCAGGTTCCAGTGCAGCAGGCCTTCCCTTGGCCTCTGGCTCTTTGTGCCCTTGATGAATCAGTGCACACAGGCCATGCAGCAGTACAGGCGGAAGGTACTGTAAAGGGCAGCTCTGCCTCTGAGGGAGAGGCGGGTAGTGCCTTGAGGGATTCTGCACCAAGTGTGAGCTTGAGTCCATTTTTATACACTTTTTATATGCAAAAGTTACTCCTGGGGTTCAAAGAACTAGGATAATGGGAATGCTTACCAACGTTTTACTTAGAAGTTACTTTGTAATTGCAAAATGTCTTCCTGCCCTGTTTTGATGATCAGATTGCTTTGGAATTTTAATCATGTAAGAAACTTACAAAACAATAGTTCTTCATGTAAACCAAGCCCCAGCTCAAGGCAGTGGGATCTTCCTGATATCACCGAGTTGTAAGCTATGACATCCAGGAGTGCTGCATGCCTTGTGCTGGGTTTGGATGGCTAAGTAGCCAGGTATCAGAAGAAATGGGCACAATGTATAAAATGTCACTCTTCTCTGTGTAATCATTTTAGATCCAAGAACAAAAAAAAAATGATTTTAAATCATTAAAGTCTTTCTTTACCTAACTTGAAATGCATGCTAATTTGGACCCCTTGTCCCTCAGGTCCACAAATATCTAACTAGCAGCTTTACATCCTTATCACTGTATAATTGCTAAGCTAGATAGACACTAATAAGCAGCCAGAGAGGGCTGAGCCCTCAAGGAAGTGGGCGCAAAAGCTGAGACACATCAAGATTGCAACTAGAGGTGAATCCAAACAGAGCCAGGCTCCAAAATAGAGCTAAAATGGCCAGGCCTGCAAGCTTCCCTAGCAATAAATAGCAGCTTGAGATTGTACTGTAACTAGCACCACCTAGTCCAGCAGGCCCAGAGAGACATCAGATGCATAGCTGAGGAACCAGAACACCTGGGGTCATATTTCCAACCCTTGCTGGGAATGCCTTTACTGTTTCTATATTAGAAGTTAATCAAGCCTAGTATCCTTACTACATGTCATGCTTCTCCATTTGGATCAATTTTAGCTAATAACTATATTCCTAATCCTATACCTTGATTACACTTTGACCCACATTGTACTCACATTATGAGTTTGCTCTACAAAGTACCCATGGACAAACAGCTTCAATGGCCACTGATTCAGGACCTCCTTCCTGGAAATTCAGGAGCTACTCTTCTCCTAAATTCCAATAAAACTCTTCTAATCTCTTCCCTTGGTTGGCAACTTCAGTTCTCAATGTTTTGAGGTCATAAATTCAGTACATACAGCAACAATGAGACTGGGATTATACATTAAGGAAAAGGAAAACATGGGGTAATGAGTGAGTCTTTCAGGGGACCGTGTCATTCTTGAGCACTTGGCTAAAGTCATGTCTGCCACTGTAAACTCATTGCTTTCCCCATCAAAATCAGTAAATATGGGGGCAGTAATTTGAGACTACAAATTTCCTGTTTTTGCTTAAACAACCACAGCTATACTTTTTGTCCTACAAGGCAGTAGTCTAACTCAGTTGAGTGCCTACAACATGTCAGCTAGGACTCTTGAAGTTGGTAACAAGCGTCAGATCCTCGGAGCCTGTCCCTTCTTCCCTCTAGCCCAGTGTTATAGGAAAGGGCTGGCAGATCTCAGATTTCCTCCACCACCTATCTAACAGCTGGATGCACCTAGGATCACAAAGGCAGGTATTGGGCCCCATTTCTTATGGTGGCATAATTTGACATTCTCCCCAGAATTACCTTCTTTCCCCATGTAACTTAGAAATAACATTATCACTGAGAGGTAGGAAAATGTGAAGTAATGAAATAAACAGTGCTTGTTTAAAAAAAAATAAGTATCTGTGACTTTCACTGAAGAATGTTAAAGTAGACTTTCTTTGTGGGAACCATCACAACAAATATAGGAGTTTTGAAAATGTTTTCTATGGATGAGGTATACCAACTTCCTACAATGAATATAATTGTTATGTGATACAAAATATGCTTAAATAAAAACAATTTTTTTTTAGTTTTTAGCAGGACAAAAAGTTGAACTCAACTCTTTTTATGACTGTTGTATCTCATATTGTTGTCATTAAATCTGTTGCTCAGACTACCAGATATAGGCATGTAAGTTTTATCTAACAGTTAAAACATTAACTGTCTCTTCCATAAACCTTAAAATTTTTTGACCTTTTTATTTTTTTAATTTATTTTAAAGAGTATAAAAATAATAGATTAGACATTCAAAATGATATACATTTTAAAGAAAGAAACAAAAAGAAGATAAAAAGCATTCAACAGTGGTTGTTATGGGGCACATTGCTGTTTTCATTATAATTGCTCAGATTACAGATATTAGCATATCAAATTGCTCAAAATAAAACTTTTAAGCACTATGTTATCTTTAAAATACTAATAGAAATCTGTAGTATAATTATCTTAGCTATCCTGTGTATATAGTTATATGGTTTTTCCCCTAGATTTTTTTCCTATCTTTTTGCCTTTCCCTCATCTTAATTGTTTATTGTCTCCCTAGTGTAAGAACATGAAAGAATAAATACAATCTTAAAGGTGCAATAGATATAGTAAAAGGGAAAGAAACTGAAAAGGAGGAATCAACTCTTAATATAGCAAGAGAACATGAGAAGTTATAACTAAGTGCTCCTTGTGGGTGGGGGGGTCAGTGGATGGAAAATTACCAAGAGGAAATCCTGGGAGTTAGGGAGAGATCCTGATGTCAGGGACAAGAAGACTGAAGGCTTTTTCATGCATAAGGCCCCCCAAAGAAGCATACAGAGGCAGGAATCAGCAATAGAGCAGTAGCAGGCAGCTGAGCAGAGCACAAGTGCAGCTTGCATCTTTATTGTATAGTTCTTGTACATGTTGGTATCTCACATTTACATTCTTACATGCTAGCCTCATTGGTGCATGAGTAATTGTCCACTAAGCCATGGCTACATAACTGAATTCTGTGCTACATAAGTTCACATTTTCAGGTGTCCTTAGACATCCCTGAGCTTTGAATCAGTCTTAGTGGTTTTCCACAGTGACTCAGTAATCTATCAGGACTCTTGCAGAAAATAGGCCATGATGACCAGGTCTCACTTGCAGGATGGTGGAGGATGAGCACCAGTCAGATATGCTGAACAGAAGCCAATGGAAGAATTCCAACCATAGCAACCCAATAGGATCCTTGGTAACACAGGACAATTCCAGAGATAAACATGGATGCCTAAAGATCAGGGCCAAATTAAGAAGGGAATTTGGCAGAACACATCTGAAGTTTGGTCCAGTAGAGGCCCAGTCAGTTTGGTGTCCTCTGGTAGTCACAGATCCTGTCTACTATTATTCTGGACAATAGTTGGCCCTGCTTCTGTAGGATTCGTGTTGTAAAGATCTGCAACTCAGGAAGTCAGCGGTGGGAACTTTCACCCAAAAATCAATTTTTCTCTCTGATTTTTGGACCTTTTTTTTAAAAAAAGAACACATTTCCAGTTGATGAGGATTGAAAATAAGGAATGAGGAAGTTAAACCAAATGAAAGCAGTGGGGACCTAATGCTCAAATAGTTGTCTAAGTGGTTGTCAGTCCAGGAAGCTCCTGCTTGACTGAGATTCTAATAATGAGAGAAAGAAATATGGAAAAGGCTCTTTTCTTTCTTATATGTTTTCATTTTGTCTTTGTGACAATGAATTTGTCTTTCTTGTGGTGTTGCAAAAGAATAATATTAACTTTTTGATTAATCTCGTGATTTATCCCTCCAGGTCTGTCTCTGTGAACGACAAAATGGCATAGCATTTGCATGTAACCTATGCACATCTCCCTATTCTTTAAATTGATTCCAGGTAATACCAAATAGAATGTAAACACTATATAAATAGTCATATTGCTGAAGAAATAATATAACATGTGCATATGTTCAGTACAGGTGCTCATATCCTTACTTGTCAGAAATCCTTGGCTGGACCATGCCACCTCTACCAAGTCCTGTATGAGTTTCTTTGTTGAAGGTAAAATCTGCATACCAGAAAGTGGGCTGGCTGGTAGTATTTGGTTGGCTGCCAAATGCTTGTACTTAACCTACAATACCCGTAATAACCTTCTTGGATTTAAGGTGTAGTCCAGCCAATTCACACAGAGCACTTAGGGTACATACAGTTTGGCACTTGGTACTTCAAACTCAAGTTATCACATTCTTGGACCCAACTAACTACTTAGCAAAATAATTTGAAGGGAAAATTACACCTGTACTGAACATATATAAATATTTTCTTATTATTTCTTCAGCAATATAACTATTTATATAGTATTTATATTCTATTTGGTATTATAAGAAACCTGAAATCACTTTAAAGAATAGGGAGGGAGTCAGACTTCCATCCCACCGCAAGTGCAGCCTATCCAGCATCAGGCCCGCCTCTTGAGACCTTCTCTGGCCCAGGCTACCCAGCAGCCAGGCCAGCAGGGTGAGTGAGACCCCCAGCCTACAAGCAGCTCAGCTGACCCAGCAGCCTGGACTGAACAACCAACCCATGGGAACGCAGTTCTGCACCAAAGGTCTCTACTAAACAGAATGATACAGACAAGGAGAAAAATGCAATCTCAGGTCCCGAGCTCACCTGTAACATACAAGAGACGCTACCATACAAGAAAATGGGAATCATGCAGCTGAAATCCCTGAATTAGTAGCTTCTGAAGTAAACAAACAAATGCAGAAACATATAGAGGAACTCAGATTGGAGAAAACCTCTGAAGTTAAAAAAGAAATCTTTGAATTACTAGAGACTGAAGTAAAAAAACAGTTCCAAAAAAGCATAGAGGGAATCAGATCAGAAATAACCACTGAAGTAAAAAAAAGTCATCTCTAAATTAATAGCGTCTGAAGTAGAAGAAGATCTGCAGAAAGGCAGAGAGAAAATGAGAGCAGAAATAATCTCTGAAGGAGAAGACGAAAGGATAACTATAATGAAAGACTTAATAAATACATCTAAAGAAGACATTGATAAAAAATTAGAGGAGATTAGAGAAATGATGGAGTCCTTGAATGAACAATATAGGAAAGAAATAGATCACATGAAACAGGTGCAAAGAGATATGCAGGAAAATAAACTCTCAATCACAAGCCAGCAACACCATATGAACGAAAGTGAAGATAGGATTTCAGATCTTGAAGACAAAGTCACAGCTAGTGAAAAGGTAAGAAAGAATCTCTTAAAGACAACCAGGATGCAGGAAAAAATAATTCAACATCTGCAAGATGATGCAAAAATGAACAACATGAGATTAACAGTAATCAATGAAAAAGCAGTCCACACAATTGTTATAAAAAGAATATGGGCAGAAGTAATAGCAGAAAACTTTCCAAATATGAGACAACAATAAGACATTCAGGTAACTGAAGCATATAGAACTCCAAATAGCATCAACCCAATTAAAAACACACCCAGACATATAATAGTCAGGATCCTGGAAATCCAGCAGAAGAATAATATACCAAAAGCTGGTACAAGACAAGGGTGTCCCCTATCACCACTCCTATTCAGTACAGTTCTGGAATCATTAACTATAGCCATTAGACAAGAGAGAGAAATAAAAGGAATAAGAATAGATAAAGAAGAAGTTAAACTATCACTATTTGCAGATGACATGATAATCTACTTGGAAAACCCAAAACACTCCAAGAAGTTATTAGAATTAATACAAAAATTCAGTAGCATAGCAGGTGTTATGGTTTGTGTATAGGTGTACCCCAAAGCCTCATGCAGTCATGGGGCGGCTTCTGAAATTTGTAATTGATTATTGTGGAAATGGGTTCTGCCTCTTCCCTGGGGCAGGTGATTTGCATTTCATTGTAAGGTGGAAAGAGAAGTTAGCTGCTTGAGCAGCTGCTAGCTCTTTCCCAGTGCTCTTGCTCCTAGTTGCCACCATGGAAGGTTGCCCTCTGCCATGTGTCAGTCTGCTTTGAAGCCAGCTGAATATGGACTAAACCCTCCAGTAACTGTGAGCTAAATAAACCTTTCTTTCCCTCATTTTGAGTGTCAGGTGTTTGTCCCAGCAATGAGAGAAGAGTAACTAAGACAGCCGGATACAAAGTCAACACAAAAAAGTCAATAGCATTCCTCTACACTGATAACAAACACACTGAGAGAGAAATTAGAAAAAAACAATACCTTTTAC